>JAUCBJ010004960.1:0-51003 GCA_032718475.1 Nemertoderma westbladi | reverse complement strand
TGGGAAAAGAAAAGGAGATACCAGTACTGAAAAGAGCGGGAACATTTGAAATATATTGTTCTTAAACTTTAAATGCGTTTATCTCGGAATTGTATTTTTCACATTCAAAATACTACTACTCAGCCATTTCTTAACCAATTCTCGAAATTTTTTTTTTGTTTGATTTCTTTTCGGGTTTTGATCAAAAGTTATCGGTTAGAATTTTGAATTGTGCCATATTAATTTCTTGAAATTAGTTAATATCTATTAAGTAATAATTAATATTAGTTAATAATTTTAAAAATATTTAAGACCTAAATAAAAAATGTAACCGATAAGTTTTGTGGAGCCGAGGATGCTGATTCAGAAAAACCAAGTTTCGAAAATTTTCGCCCAAAATTGTGAGACTAGTAGTGTTTTTTTTAGTGAATTTAACAATTTCGCTGGTGGCCGCTAGAGGGCGACGCAAATTTGAAATTTTTTTTTTTGAACCCAATATTTGGCCATATGTTAATCCCCCGAAAGGTATAAAATTTACAAAATTACACACAAGCAGAAATTATAGCCATTTGCAAAAAAGGTCCATAGGGGGGTGTACCCCCCCTTAATGTACCGGTCAAGCGCTGATCGGTAGGCAAGGAAGTTCTATATCTACCCGACACGAAATCTGTCGAGTTTGCAATTGTGAACAGCATTTTAACAAACTTCTTCGTCGTTAATTTAATTAATTGTAGTGTCAAATGTAATATATATAATATTGTATATTATTATGTATTTAAAAATATTAATAAAAAAACATGAAATAAATAAAAATAAAAAAATAAATATGAAATATGAATTCTTAAAATATTATTATACTAAAACAACTTGATCTCACACCCTACCCTCATATTCCCTAATTAACTAACATATTCCTTAACTTAAGGGGGGGGGGGGGGGGGGGGCCCAGAAAACCTATAAATATGCGTTGAAATATAAATTAGGGGCATTTTCTGAATATCTAATTTTTCAAAATTTGAAGTGCCACGCCCACTTCTTAGGTGCACGAAAAATAGCATCCAAATCAATTTTTGGAAATGGAATATAATCACATTCGATTCAGCGTCTTGAAAAACCTACTAAATCTAGCCAACATTGCCACACTATTAGTTTTTAGAAAACGAAAAATGTTGTAATTTTGTCCTGGGACTACTTTTATTTTTTCATCAAAATTATGATTCCCTGCTTATGAAAATTTAACTTTTTAAGGTTTGATAGTGTTCATCTATAGTTGTTTCACCAACAGCCCAAATTTTGTAGGATTTCATTGGACGATTACAAAAATATAGTGGGTGGGCAGAATCGCCCCCCCCCCCCCCCCCCAGTAGTGCCAATGGTCAAAACACCCCAGTGGTAATAGGGTTAAGGGCCGACACGTGCGAATGTAATACATTTTTAGAGTAGCTTCTTTGGATTACACTAAAATTTTATCAAAGCTCGCGCCAGACAGTCAGCAAACCTGTATTGGGCTCGGCTCTCCTATTTTCTACTCCAGAATCCAACGGTCGTTAATAATATATGTTTTTATAAAGTTAATTTTGAAGCTGCTGGAGTGTGTTGAATCTGATGCATTCTGTTTCTGATTTGTAGTGTGTTTGTAGTAGATGTAGCGAATAATTTCTTAAAACATATTTGAGGAATTCCGTTAAAAATATTTCCGATATTATCTTATACTTTTTTATCAATTTTTAATATCCAGACATTTCTTTAAGGTAAATTATAAATAAAAGTGCAGAAAATACAGTAAACATACATCCTACCTGTAAGCGCTTCATTGATCCATATTATAAATCAATATGGCATCGCAAATGGCTCAAAATCCAATATTTGAAATTCAACCAGTTTTATTATTGAAATAAATCTGCTTATATTCAATTAAGGTGATCTTTATTTGATCTAGAGCAGAATTTAACGAGGATTACAAATCTGAAAACGATGCGAGGGAGTAAGATACCTTTGTATTGATTATTGTGCTTTATTACTTAGGTGTATATCTTTGTTTACATTCTGAAAACCGCTATTTAATAGATCTTTTAGTTTTCAAGTTATAACAATTTCCATTTAGGTAGACCTAATTGAAATTACTATTACTAAGTATAATGAAAGGTCAATTACTGTATCTCCAAATATTTTTTTTATGAAATTGTCAACTTCAAAACCCTACTACTTCTACAATTTTTGAGCAATTAGTCTGAAACTTTCTGTGGGTGTCTACATACATAGCCACCCTGCATAAAAGTATCAGACAACTTTTCGAAATTATTTGTTAATAAAATTTAATACTATTTATAACAAACCTAAAAAATTAGCATAAATTTGTAGCGCCACCTTGCGGTGCCAATTATTTTCTCAAAATTTCGCCTGATAGTTATATTGCCCCATCTTTGATCTATCATATGAAAAAAATTTCATGTTATTAGATTCAAAACTGTAAAAGCCTTAGGGTTTTAAGCGCAACCAAGTTTTTTTGTTGTTAACTAGTAGTAACTAATATTAAATAGCGATAAATAAAAATTTTCTAACCTATCATGTAGAATAGCATCTTAGGCACCTATATTCCAAATTATAGCCAAAACCAAACAATTTTAAAACGCTGAGAGTGATAAATCGAAGAGTTGTCCGAAAATGGTGTATACCACCCCCCCCCCCCCCCCCCCCCCCACCTAAATTTAAATTTAAATATACATATGTATATATATGTAATATATATGTAATATTTACAGTAGTTTAATGTTACTTATACTGAACTATTAACTCAATAGTGAATGACTCCTGTTCTACTAACAGTGATGGAGGGTAATATTTACAGTAGTTTATTGTTACTTACACTGAACTATTAACTCAATAGTGAATGACTCCTGTTCTACTAACAGTGATGGGGGGTAATATTTACAGTAGTTTATTGTTACTTACACTGAACTATTAACTCAATAGTGAATGACTCCTGTTCTACTAACAGTGAAGGAGGGTATTATTTACAGTAGTTTATTGTTACTTACACTGAACTATTAACTCAATAGTGAATGACTCCTGTTCTACTAACAGTGATGGAGGGTAATATTTACAGTAGTTTATTGTTACTTACACTGAACTATTAACTCAATAGTGAATGACTCTGTAATAGTTGATGAATCATAAAACGTATATTCGGCTGTTGTTGTGTAAATCCCTGAAGATCTTTTATTTATATCGATATTCCTAACTTCATCTCCACCGGTTACGAAGTCGCCACTCCAAATATAACCAACACCTATATTGCATCCATCTCCAACTGGAATCCACTTTACCTCTATTGGGTCGTTATGAACTTCTAAACTTCTATTTAATTGTATTGAATCACCTCCATCATAAGAAGTACCAGAAACTCTCAGGTCCAGATCACAATATTCTACAGTTACCGTTACCGCAGGACTTTCTTTTCTCCCTTCCCCACCGTTGCTGTAACTACCGGTAAACTCGCACTTATAATCACCTCCATCGTCTGCGCGTAAAGGGTCTAGTGTAAATGTTGATGAAGATGGTTCAGCAACTGTAGCTGCATCACCAGTAACATCTTTAGTACCAACGTACCAGGACCAACTTGGGTTTAGTTCCACATTGTATTCGTCTGCCGAACATTTTAATTCCAATGTTTCGCCTTTTTTCTTTGTAATCGCATCGTTGGGGTTAATGTTTATCCTAGACGGCAAATCTGTAACAATAATATTAATAATAATAATATAACTTAGATGTAAAACTTTTAGATTCATAATGATAATAATGTTAATTTGTTAAATATTGTAATAGCGAGTTTTTTAAACGCGAATATTTTTGCCACTTCTTTGTTGCTTATCTAAATAAATAATTACCCTGTAGTGGTTAATGTAAGCCCATATAGATCAATAAGGTTTCATTTGATGATCTAACTTTAAGCAAATAAGTAATACTGTAAAAAATACAAAATAATATAAATTTATGGATAAATTTGTACCCACCCACTCTTTGGTGTCCCAAAAGTTTGGTTTATAGGATATAAAATAAATAGTCTATTGGCGGTGATGCCAAATTATTACCAAGTTATTTTACGACATATTTACCCAGCGGGACGAGTTATAAACTTATAAGTTACGTTGAAACTTCGGATAGTTTAGTGGAAACAAATGCAATTTTAGTTGACAGATTGCCTTTATTGTTGACTACGGCCGTTCCGAATATTGTCAATCAGTTCATATTTTGATGAGAATCTTGATTTGATTTGATTTCAAATATTTGTTTACTTATTGGTAGTGATTAGTATCTCAACTTGGTTTTTAATAATAATGTTATAAATGAAATTATTTAAAGTTCGTTTACAAACAAAAACTACTTTTTACCTCGGACTAGATTGGTACAGATTGCCTGTCAATTACAGATTGCCTGTCAATTGCCTGTCAATTACAGATTGACAAAGTTAATGGGGAATTAATCAAAATCCAGGAATGGCTCGTGTCAAATCGATTAACGTTAAACGTGAAGAAAACAGAATATATTTTATACGGAAATAAATTTTGCGATCGTAATTTGAATATAGGAGGAACAAGTGTTCGCGCTTTCAGACCTTTAGCAGTTTAACCTGCCAAATTGGGATGTCTTCTAGATAATAAATCGTCTTTAGCCTATGACGAGTATTTGATACACTACATTAGCCGAAGCCAGTCTATGCGCGACCATTCACCCGCTGGATATACCCGGGAGACTGGATTCGGAAGCCTAACCGTATTGCGGTGTAGGCCTACTGTATTATTCGACTGATCGTAATATATAATCTCTGACAAATATTATTCACTTTCGGGAAATATTAACAGTTCCTTTAGGACGTGGCGCTCTAAATATGTAAACAGAGTTATGACTTAAACTAGACACAACGGGATGGCTATAGATTCACGTATATGGCGCATTCTTTAGGAGATGCTTTGTTATCAGTCACAATCATACACAATACTGCACAATGCTGCACACCGATCTGCCGACCTTCACTAATTTTAATCACATATAAAGAGAACAACAACCAATACATGTAGTGCCTATGAAATAGCATTAGATTCACTTCAGAACCACTTTAATGTAAGTCGCAATCGTTATATGTAACCGGTCTCTCTTACCTTCAGTATATCAAGAAGATTGAGGGTTTTGTAATTATTTATCGGTATTCCAAATATAATAATATTCCATCAACCGATATAATGAATAACCGACAGTAAATAGCAGTACAAATGTTAAGGTATGACTGGTTATGATTATGTTATGTTAAGATATGTGAGTAATGATAACAGATATACGTTCTATAATTAAGCCTACTAATGTTGGGCTAAAGACTGAAAAACACAGAGATTCCAAAAGCCGGTCTTCTAGGCTCAGGACAAAAATGTAAACATTGACCCATAATGCATTGCGCGATTTCTTGGAGGTTTCTGTCCAAAAAGCAAGAGAATCGCTCTGATTGGTTGACCGAACAAAGAAACACCAGAGAACAAGGAAAAAACTACACGTGTACAGCTCAGCTGTTAGCTGTCATCATAGTAACTACACTGTTTCAAGAGGATCTAGCGCATTGCGTCATAGAATTGCTAATTATGTCCGCTAAAGTACACATACAGAAGAGATGGCTTTTTATGTCCACTAAAACACCAGTACAGTAAGGACACGGCCTTTTATGCCTGTTAAACCAACTACAGAGTACTTTACGGGGAAAATAACCGCTAATTCCGCAAAAGCTTTTACACCGCTCCCAGAAAATGGGATTTTAGTCTATAAAATATAAAAATCACAGTTTCTAAAATATAAAAATACTCTAAACAGTTAGTCTTTCTTACGCGGACGGCGTTTACGCAGTTTTTTGAGGCTAGCAAGAGTCCTTTTCTCTTTGGGGCGAGCCACTTTACTAGGAGGGCTGTAACTCCTGGGTGAAGGGTGCAATACAATTGCATCAGAAGGTTTAGGATTACGATCGGTGTATCGTCCATTTCGATATGCTTCTCCTCGAGCTGATTTTCCTCCGCTTATCGTTGGATGCGTTCGTCCAAAACTCTTGCAGAGAATAGGGTCGTCCAAGTTCGATATCTTCTTAGAGATTCTGAATTTCCTGATCGAACTGGGATAAAATTAATTCGTTTACCGCTTGGACTTGCTGCTGCAATTTACGTTTCTCTAAACAATTGTAGGTTCATTTTCCATTCTTTTGACGAGTAGTGTCCAACGCGTTTCGTACAACTCTCGCCTCCGCCTCGGTGACAGGTTGTATCGGGTTAAACAGGGACGATGATACGGTTGAATGGCGATATTAAATATCCGCGTCTCAATCCGGCTAGGTAAGATGGGCGAATATTTAGTGAGCCCACTACCGGAGTGCCACCGATCAACTGTTCGGGTAACACTAGATCTTTGAACAGTGAGTACAGTTCGGGAAGATCCCTGATACTATTAGGGTCGAGAGTCTGGGTTCTCACTAGGGAGTGAAGAGGTCTGACCGAGTATTCCGGAACTCTGATCATAGGTTTATTTAAGGATCGTTTGAATCGAGCGAGCGTAGGTGATACATCGAACAAGTGTCGCTCGAAACTCCCGTAAATATAGCGAGTAAAACCGTGTTTAAAGCAACGTCTCTACGGATGTTTATGTCTTTCCGTTTGTTGGTTGGGTCTAGGGCATTCATCGTAATAATACCAAAGACGCACGTCTTGTAGGGGAAACGCAGGTGATATTTATTCGGTTTTACAATGTTTCTCTCAAGAATTCCAAATATACGTTGGAGTTACCGCGTTTATCCGGTTCTTTAACGTCTTCTCCTTCGAGTCGATTTCGAATAGAATTTTTGCATTCGATTCTCAATTTATCGTTCCAACTCCGCTGGGTATGATATTTAAATAGGACCATTTCCCTTTCGGTGTCGATATCGTCCGTATCGTGTAAATCGATAGGATGGCCGGTAGTTAAGAAGTCCATATACGTACCATTACGATGCGTATAGCGAGCGGTGAATTTTCTATAGTCCAATTCATGCGTAAGTTGCTCCTGGGACATTGGCGGTTCGATATAATGACCATCGTCCTCTGTAGTAGTTGGACCAGCGTCGCAGCGTATCAAGTTTTCAACAAACGCTTGTAAAGGTAGAATATATCGCTCCCTGATACCAAGATCATCTTCTATCAACTCAGTCATATCTGCTATATGAGTTTATCAATATTATAATGAGTTTATATTTAGGCTAGCGGGCGTCGCTGCCTACCCCTCTCGGCCCCCGGACAGCGCAAGATCCTCAGCGCAGGTGTACTTTCGCCGATGTGCCTATCGCCAACGTCGTAGCTGCACAACGACAACAACAACCAGCGCGAGTCACTCCACCGTCCGTCCCAAAGGCTTAGATTTACTTCAGGTTCTTACTGGAGAGTTAGGGCTACTTTCACAATTGCGACTCGCTACTGTAAACACACTTTAGTAGTAACATTTGCCTATAAACGCACAAATTCCACACAACTGTCACAAACCGCGCACATTCGGGGCATTTGTCCGTTAGTCAGTGCCTTCCAGAATGCCACGTTATTATTGGGTATCCTGGGATACTAGCAGTGTGCTATTTATTCCTTATGCTATTCAATGGGCAAGCTTTATTGTTCTTTTAACTCACTTCTAATTCTAGCGTGGTTGTTGCCATGGTGACATTATGGAAAGCTAGCGGTAGAATTAGGGTAATTCTCATGCATACAGATCTGGGATGCTATTTAATAGTAATTCTTTAATGGTCAATATCCTCTCTATACATGATTTTATGAATTTTATCGGCTATTGACTATATATTGGAGATTCTCGCACACGAATATACTTAATAGGGTGAATCTCCGCTCCCATGATCTATTAATTTATGGAATTTTGGGAATGTTATAAATTGTATAAAAATGACAATTTATCAAATTCATTAAAATATGAATTTAAATTTATTCCCGTAAATTTTATTATTTAATATTAAATAGACACAATTTTGTTCCAGAACATGTCTGGGGACTAGGAACCTTGATTCTAGGAAATTGGTCTTTTTAAGAGTATCGGTAAGTGCTACGATATCTTAATCGACTAGAATTTTAAAGGATCTAAATTTTGACTGATTTTATAAATATTAATAGTTAATATTTAGGATGGGCACCAGTTTATTCCAGAACTTGTCTGGGGACGTTAACCACTGATTCTAGAATTTTGTCTTTCAAGTATAACAGTGGGTGCCGCGATATCTTAATCGACTAGAATTACAGATGGTCAAAGGGTTTAACAGATTTATTTTGCGTTGTACGCTACTGTTAAAGTGACATCACGCTACTATATGTATTATTTAATATACGGTATGAGAGCAATATCGCAGGAAGCAATGTCAGTGAGAATAGGCAAGTCGTTTCCAAGGTCTACCCAGAGCTTGGTTTAGCCGAGACACGAGGATCTGAACTTTGCATTCCTAATACTCTACTTACCAATAATACTTGAATATAGTAGGAGCTTTATTGTACTTTAATAAGTACGGACATTTCATCTTACTGTAGTCACGTATTTATAATATGATACGGACAGTAAGGAAAGAGAAAAAGAATTATTTCTCGCCGTCGCACTAAATATATAATATATAAGTAATTAAGTAATAAACGCGAATATATATTGCACTAATCTACTAAATAATCGCTAAAATAACATTCTACTAAATAAAATTAAAGAAAACGATTATAATAAAATTACATAATAATACATACATAAATATAAAATAATAAGAATATAAAATAATATGGTCACACACCCACTCCAGACGCTGCTAAGCTGGGGAGTCCCTAGATGTTTGTTGGATTAGGGAGGTGGTCGTGGGAAGGGTATCTTGTCTTCCATAGTTTCCGGAGAGTTCTCTGTCTCTTTCCAGTAAACATAAACGACCAACTGGGCGATTGAGCTGCTGTGTCTCGAAGACAATTCCCGGTTTCTTGAAGTTACGTCGCATGACGACGAGTTCTACCGATCGCACCAAACCGTCATCCGAGATGTGAGTCTCGATGATACGACCTGTCTGCCACCTCTTACGTGGAAGATCTGCATCCACAATAAGGACCATGTCTCCAGCGCTGACGTTTTCTTGCTGCGCAAACCACTTAGTTCGAAGTTGTAGCGTGGGCAGATAATGTTTTTCGAAATGGTCAGCGAAACGACGGGATAACAACTGCATGAGTTGCCAAGTTTGCCGGCAGTATTCGTCTCCATCTGTGATTTCCGATTGTGGGAGCATGGCTACAGGTTTCTTCAGTAGGAAGTGCGTGGGTGTTAGCGCTTCCAGGGAATCGGGACTCGATGAGACTAGCATAAGCGGTCTCTCGTTGAGATAGGCGGCGATTTCCTCTATTAACGTCCACAAAAGTTAGTCGGTGAGATACGCACGGCACGGCACTATAAAGTGAAATGCAGTCTTCACACTTCTAAATAATCTCTCCCAACTTCCTCCCCACCAAGGGGCGTCGGCAGCGTTGAAGGTCCAGCTAGACGCTGTTACCCTTAGCTGATCGTCCACCTGTCTTTGGTTCCAATCTTTGACGTAAGCTTTGATTTCATTGTTGGCACCAATGAAGTTTGTTCCCTTATCAGATCTCATCGTGTTACTGGTTCCAAAGTGAGCGATCTGTCGTCGTAAGCTTAATAGGAAGCTGTTGGTAGATAAATCGTTCACCATATCGAGATGGATAGCTCTACAAGTCATACAAACAACGATGACACACCATCTCTTGACTATAGTCCTAGCACGATATACTTCAATAGGGCCAAATAAATCTACACCGGTATTAGTAAAGGGTGGTTCATAGAAGCTTACTCGTTCCCTAGGTAATTCTGCCTCTCGCTGTGTTAAAGGCCTACTGAATGCTTTCCTACAGGGTATGCAGTTCCTAAGAACTTGGTTCAGAGCTCTACGGGGTTTATAAAAATAATAGCGAGTTCGAATTTCGCTAAGAACTCGTTCTCTACCAGCATGATAAAGTTTGCTGTGAACATCTACAATCATCTTGACTTGTATCTCAAGATTTCTAATGAGTATGGGAAACTTAGTGTCAAAGGATAATGGAGCATTCGTTAATCTTCCTCCAACACGTATCAACCCATCTATCATTGTGCTAGAGAAACGATCCCTTAAGCGCATCTGTGGATTTCTCAACAACAGGAAATACTTATCGGAATCCTCATAGCATTGCAGGAGTCTCAGCATCTGCTTGTTGGTTTCTTCATGCTCCTGATAACTGATCTTCTCATTCAGAAACCTGTCGGATATCTTATATTTGGAAAGATCTTTAACAACATGGACCTGCACAGATGTCAGAGGAGCGGTATCACTATTGGTCTTCGTCCCGGAGTAGTGATGATGAAAACATCGTTTTAAATATGTAACGGCTTTACAGAGCCGATTCCAGGAACTGTAGTGATGTATCGCTCTCTGCAGGAGAGGTGAGAGTCCTTGCGAGACGTCTGGTATTCCAGATTTCCAATCCTTTTCACGGATTTCTACAACAGACTTATTTGTGGCTGTGGGTTTCGGATCCAAAGCGTCGTCTCCGGAAGTGTGTAGTACAGACAGATCTACCATAGGTTTAAATAACTTCGATTTACTCGCCCGAGTTTTAGGTTTGACTTTCTCCGCTCCCTTGGCCAGTCTAATCTCTGCCGTAGTAAGATGAGGAGGCCATTCTTCTTCTTCTTTGTAGAGGAAGTCGGGTCCACCTAACCAGTCTGGAGTATCTATCAGTTCTTGTGGAGTTGCTCCCCTGGAGGCGATGTCTGCTGGATTAATCGTTCCGGGGCAATGTCTCCATTGATCCATCTTCGTGCGACTAAGTATAATGGCTACTCTGTTGGTAACGAAGACACTGAACTGACAGACTTCATTGGTTATATACTCCAACACGAGTAAAGCATCGGTCCAATAGACAGTTTTCTCCAGTGGATAATCGATCTGTTCTGTTACATTCCGGCCGATGGCTGTAGCGTATAGAGCCGCTTTTAACTCTGCTCGAGGAACTTTCAACTTGTTGTTTATCAATGCCTTAGAGGTAACCAAGGCGACTTTGATTCCATCTGGAGTTTCCACTCTTAGGTAGGCTACTATACCTATTCCCATATCGCTGGCGTCTCCAAACACATGGAGTTGATAGGAATACGTAGGGAGAACATGACCAAAATATGAACGGGAAATTATAAAGTTCTCGATGGCTGGTAGAGAATCTTCCCATTTCATCCACTTCTTTAATAATTCTCCCTTAAGTGGATCGTCCCATGAGTGGTTTTCAAGCCACATTTGTTGTACTAAACTCCGAGCAATCAATATAACTGGGCTAATAAATCCCAATGGATCGAAATAAGTGCTCAGGATACTTAAACAAATCCGTTCAGTCCGAACTGGATTATCTCGCTGTTTTAGCTGGAAAAACAGGATATCTCTCTCTGTGTCCCATTTCAAACCAAGTGTCTTGGTTTCTGGAAGATCATCTTTGATTAGATCTAGGTCTTTCGCTCCTCGATCTTCTACCGGGATCGACTCCAGAAACTAACGGGAGTTGCTGGTGAATTTAGTTAATCGGAATCCACCTCTTTTTAAGCACTCTACCATTCCTTTAGCGACATCAATGGCTTCTTCGACTGATGGAAGGGACTTTAGATTGTCGTCCATGTATATATCCCGTTTGATGTTGTCAATCACCTCTTTAGAGCAGGCTTCTCGGTTGTCATCCGCAGTGGTGCGCACCACTGAACAGGCGTTTGAAGGGCTTGAGATTATCCCAAAAGCCTGGATGGTCATCCAGTACTCCACCAGTTTCTGGTTGAGGTCTCCTTCAGGCCACCACAGAAATCGTAGGCTATCTCGATCCCTATCCAGCGCCTTGACTTGTAAGAACATGCCTTCTATATCTGAGGCGAAAGCGATTGAATATTGACGTAATCTTAAGAGTATTCCCAACAAGGATTGGAGTAAGTTGGGTCCGGGTAACAATTCAGAATTGAGGGATTGGCCCATGTAGAGGGTGGAGCCGTCAAACACTACTCGTACCTCATGGGGTTTACCGGGTTTGGGAACGTAATGGTGAGTTAAATAATACGTTCTCTCAGTTATAGGTGTTTCTTCCGGTACTCGCTCCGCATATCCCTTGCTAATAAATTTCTTCAACTGCGTTTGATAAATTTCTTTAGCTGAAGAATTTGCCGTAAGGCGTCGATGTAGTTGAGCAATTCTTTTCCCTGCCAAGGGTCTGTTGTTTATGAACTTTGGTTCTCGCTTTCGGAAAGGTAGACCGATTTCATATCTACCTTGATCTTTAAGAAAACGTGTAGTTGTCTCTTGGATCTGCTTGGCTCTTTCTTCTTCTACCGATAGGGCCTTATCGTAGGAATTGGGCTCTACAACCTCTTGAGTAAAGAATCGTACGGCGTGTTCATCCCGAGTCTTGGCATTATAACGTTCGATGACGTCATTCAGTTCGTCGTTATAGTCGTCACGTTCTGATGGACGAAGGAGTTGACATAAGTTCACTTGGTTTTGCCAAGTCTCGTTTTCCTTAAGGAGATCAATGGTATTCTCCTCGTCGAAGAGTTGGTGGACATCGTCATTATCTGAGGAGTATGGTGTTCCCTCAGTTGGATCGTCTAACTCACTGCTCTCAACTTCCCATTCTCTTACTTGATATACCTGATCTTTCGGTAATCTTTCCATGAGAGTTCTACGGGAAGGGCCAGTAAAGTACCAACCCACTCTAGTTCTTCCCGCATAAGCTTGTAGTGGTTGCGGTTGAGCAGGCCGTTTCTCCAATGTCTCGAGCGCTTCATGCGCGTTTTGACTGATGAGTATTTGCACTCCAGGGTAATCGGTGTTGAATCTAGGTATTTCAAGCTGCTGGGTGAAATCGTCCTCATCCCAGTTATAAGGTTTCACTTGGCTGGTAGCGAAGTTCTTTATTGCCACCATTTTTACTGACCTTATACGCGCCTACATAATAATCCGCTATTACGGTATATTTCCAAACCTGCATAATTCCTGACATGTTTAGCTTAGTTCGGAACTTGGGTTGTCCAGCAAAGATGTCTTCGGCTAGTTCTTTGTCGATGAATGTTCCTGTGCTACCGGAGTCAAGGAGGGCGTTCACTATATAACTCCTTTTAGGTCCGTGGACCCTTAACTGTACTACAGGAAATTCTCGGATTCCTACATTGGAAGTTGGTGCTTTCCAAGATGGTTGTCGGTCAGAAGTAGTTAGGGGGATCTCGCTGTCGGTGTCCTTTTCATACGTAAGTGCTCGATACACTGCGGTATTTATCATGTAACAGGATTCGTTTTCGTCGGAGAATTCGTCCGTATAGAATCCTTCCTTCTCAGAACTTTGGTCAGTGTCGTTCACATCACTGAATTGGACATGTAATTCGGAATCACTTACCTGACTCTGGCTGTTTCGCTCGAAATCAGTGTGCAACAAGATATGATGTTTCGCACCGCACTTTGCACACCTTGTGTCGGAGTAACAGGTTCGTCGTTGGTGTCCTTGTCTGAGGCAATTATAACACAACCGCTTATCCCACATGACTTCCCGTCTATCCGTTAATGATTTCTTTAGGAATCCATCAATCACACACATTCAAACGGTGGGGCCCGTCACACAGCGCACATTTCGGTTTGATGTTACTTACCTTATTTTGAGTAACGTTGTACACACTCGTTCTTTCTTCGGGCTTTCTTACCTGAATTCTCTTAGGAGACGTAGGAGGGGTTTTTCTTACCTGTTCTCTCCTGTACTTGGTTCGAGACCTGAATTTACTTACGTCTTTGGGCGTTTTGTTGACATAATAAGATCTTTCAGTGTCTTTCCCGCTGTCCTCTCCTTGAGAAGCCTGGCTTTCGCCGTCGTCGGTATAACACACTGGTGTTACCTTTCTCCTAGAAACGGGTTTCTCACTTACCTTGTTTTCCGGTGTCTTCTCTCTGGACTGCTTTAGGAGCTGTAATTTCACTTCTCCATCTAAGAATGCCATGAGATCAGCCATGGTAGGGTCTCGTCGTTGTTGTTCCATCATATATAACACTTTCTTATCCCAGCGTGTACCTACTCCACCCTTCGGTAAAGTAGAGGCCACGGCGCCAATAACCATAGAACTCTGATATTCATGAGACTTAACTAGCCAATCTAATTGTCTACAGATCTCCTGAATTTCATCGGAAAACTCTATAATGCCGCTGCTAATGAATTTTCGGGGCGCTACCAATTTTGCATACAAATACCTAGCTATGTTATTCCTATTACCATACCTGATGTTTAGGGTATCCCAAACTTGTCTTAATCCATCTGGATGTCCAATAAACTTTAACGCCATTAACTTGGGAGATCCTTCCAAGCACTCGATGAGGAATCTAAGTTTCTCTCCATTTGATAGCACAGAGTTCTGTATGTTATCTTTGTAATATTCATTAAAAGGTAACCATTTCATCTCATCTCCATTGAACTTGACGATCTCTCCCACCTTTACCGCTTGACGGGCTTCGGTTCTAGCCATTTGACGCGTAAAATTTTCTTGGGCCATCGTGTTATTTAATATCGAGTTATCGGTATATAAATTTCTCGGATTATTATCAAGTCTATATGGGATATCATTGTCAACAGGTTTATAATTACCCTTAATAGGGTTCACTATAGGAGTTTCTACTTCACTAGCAGTATAGATGCGTGTAGGCTCCACACCTTGCGCATGAGATACTTCAGACCTAACAGGTTGACACATTGTTACCGGGGGTGGTGGTATACCCTTTTTTGTATTTACTAATTTATCGCGTTCTAACGCGATACTTTGCTGCACTTCTTGCAACTCTAACCTACTTTCCCTTACTGTGCCCTTGAACTGCTTAACAGTCTCCTGCATCTGCCCGAGCAGGAGATCCATCCCCCGCCGTCTCTCATCCACCCACTCGACCGCCGAAGCGGGAGCCGCCAACGTTGTAGCGGGCGGACGAGGGACAACGGGCGACAAATCATTAATATTTCGCTCGGAGTCTAGGACATGAACTGTCTCATGGGCCGTTCTGCTGGGCACAGGTAGCTTAGTGCTGTGCAGAGGGAATTTAGAGGTAGGTTCAGGGAGTACAGGTGTCTCTATCACCGAAGGGGTGGCTTCGAGAACAGGCCTAATTATTTCAGGCTCATCTACTATAGTAGGGAGTCTTTCTATTTTAATTATTTGGTGTGTGGGTTCTGTACTACCTAAGTCTGTGCTAGCTAGTTGCCTTCTAACAGCTGGGGGCAAATCAGGCAATTTCTGACGGTGGGACATTCTTCTACGTCTGCTTAGGCGAGATCGATTTCCTCCGCCTTCAGGATCGGTGGTATTGCCTTCCTCAGATGATGTATATCCCTGTCTTTTGGGAGTAGATCGACTCATCATCTGCATTTGACTAGCTGTTAACTGTTTATTTATGCAGTCTTGATTCTCTTGAAGATTTTCCAACTCTAGTTGGGTTGTTTCTTCAGATGCCCTCCGTTCTGCTTCTGCCACTGCCTCTGCCGCTGCCACTACCGCCTTTCTTTCTGCTTCGGCCGCTGCCACTGCGCCTTTCTTTCCACTTCTACCGCCTTTCTTTCCGCTTCTGCCTCTGCCGCTGCCGCTGCCGCCTTTCTTTCTACTTCTACCGCCTTTCTTTCCGCTTCTGTCTCTGCCGCTGCCGCTGCCGCCTTTCTTTCCACTTCTACCGCCTTTCTTTCCGCTTCTACCTCTGCCGCTGCTGCTGCCGCTGCCGCTTTTCTTTTCGCTTCTGCCGCTGCTACTGCTGCTGCCACTGCCGCTGTCTTTCTGTCTTCTATACGTTTTTTCTTTACTTGTTCTTCTTGGACTCTAGCGATGCGGAGGCGTTCATCAAATTTAGCTTGGTTCGCAGCTCTCATATCCGCATCGATTGCGTCCAACACAAGCTTGGCTCCTTCACTATTAGGGCTAAGTCCATCCAGCCGTCTCCTCAACTCTTCGTCACCTACAAAGCGTTGATAGTCTGACAGATAGATGTCAATAGCATCCCTCTTATGCGGTTTCTCTGCTGTCGCTTCACTTTCCACTTGGGAAAAGGTAGCGTCTGTTGATTCTCCAAGGGTTGAGCGCTCATCTAACTGAGATTTCCACGGGGCAGTTTTTTGAACTTGGAGACTCACCCGATGTAACCAAGTCTATACGGCAACTTGCAACGACGTGTCTTGTCTTCTTTTCGAAGCCTCCTCAAAGGCCGATAGGATTAGTCTGATTCTTAGAATTCTTTCTCGAACTTGATAAAGCAGCTCTCCCTGCTCTTGAGGTCCTTGGGGTTGTCGAAACAGTTGTTCCTCTAATCTCTCCAAAGAGCTGAAGAATCCCTGTACGTATCCTGCTGTGGACCTCTTCCACACAGCTGGATCGATGGTTTCCTTTGTTACTCCCATCCTGTGTATGTCTTCCCAGGCAGCTTCCGATAAGTCAAATGGGAGTCCGGGTCCGGGGAAGTTCCATTGCGACTCGACAATAGACTTCAGTTCTTCCCTTGTGTATCCCGCATAACTATCCTTAGTCGATCGCTTACTTCTCGCCCAATCAATCTGGTGTTCCTCCACCGCAATCAATACCCTAGTGAGTACGGCTGCAGGAAAGATGAGAAGGGGATCCGAATAAACCGCATCTGTCATCTTTGCTCCGTGCTCGGGTGTCAGCTCTACAGTATCCTCACCACTGGAGCTGTCGGTCCGCTGAGAAATAAGTTCTCGGCTAGAGTGTTGCTGCTGTTCCACTGCTTCTTGGTCCCGCTTGACCTGAGCTCGAGTGCCTATGATAGACCTACGGTGTTGGACTAGCCTAGGGTCTGATACTACTACTGGAGGGATGATCTTTCTTACAGTAGGAGGTGAGTTGAACTTCGGTCTCACACGTTCCACACTCCTGTCTGGGTCACAGATGGTTGTATCTAGGAGACTGTCTGACAGGTTTTGCTTTGTGTCAGACATGTTTGTTTGTACAGTTGAATGCCTACTGCTATATTACAGTTTAAGCAAGTCTAGTAATTCAGTATCACTGTTAGCCTAGTAATTAATTACCGATACTGCTACTCAGTGTAGCGTGATATATATATAATATATTAGAATACCGGTATGCTTATAGTATATATATAAGTATTATTACAGACTAGGTTTGTCACAGAATACCGGTATATAATTTTAGCGTAAATATATATAAATATATGATAGGCCTATCGTGAATACCGGTATACAGCTTACACTTGTAATGTATATATATAAGTATAATTACAGACTAGAATTAATCACAGAATACCGGTATATAATTTAGCCTAAATTTATAGAAATAAATATAATAAGCCTATTGTAAATACCGGTATGTCAATTATTTTAAATAATTGAATTTCTGAATTTTAGGGGGTTACTTGGTTACTTTACTTTACTTTATTACCGTTATGTAAGCAGTAGTCCAACTGATATTTAGACCTAATTATTGTAAGACAGGCCTACTATTTTATAAATCGGTTTGAGTTGATTTATAATATATATACCCGTATAATGGGTTTTGTCAATATTTGAAATAAATGTTATTATTTCTGGGAAAGAGTCACTACACAGAAGCTGTGCGCTCTCAGTGAAGTGCTACTTGTTGGACACTAAAACAAATAATTCTAATTTACCTAAGTTACTTAATACTACAAATTACATACAATTCGGGGTGAGATTACAATCTCTAAATAAACACAAAAATTACAAGTACGAATTTTTAGGGTAATTTTACAAGAAGTCTACAAACCAGTCTAACAAAGGGTTAGAATATCTGGTTATTACAAACAGACAGGGTACTACGGTAGTAAATATACTGCGTTGTCCAGATAGAAAAAATACCACCGTCTGACGACTTATAGCCGTATCGCTATAAGTACTACGTTATGTATCACGGAGTGTTCCTACCTAGAAGTTAACTACCGCGGTCTACCAGAACCAACGTGCCTATTAACCACTTTACAACACAAATATACTGCCTACACACTAATTACCTTCGGAAAGTACTGTACACTAAACCCTAAATTAGGTACAAGTACTTATACAACTAATAATCAGTAGTTAAAAATACTTGAACAGCTAAAAGAACCACAGTATCTGCTGGAGTGACCGGGGCACAAAATCACCAGTCTTGACCTACACCAAGCAGCCCTGATGTAGTACCGGGGTTAGTTTAACTATAACGGTATATATAACAAGCACAATTACTGTAGGAATAAACTTGGGGATATGAATGTTGCGAATAATCGCATAAACTCTGAATAATAAATATTACGCTACGCGTACAGACTACTCAAATAAAATGCAGACCAAATACTGACAGACTACTATCAAGCCTAAACAAACTACGGTATATGCAGACTCCGAAATGGTTAGTTAGTATGCGTTCTAACCAAGTAGGACGACTTATTCTTTCGAGGGGGTTTACCTCACAGCACTGGAAGCCCCTACGTTCCCAACTGGCACTTTATCGGACATACACTCCTCACACACCGCAATCTCTTCAGACCCAACAACAGCCAGACAACAATCCAGCCTACAAATTATCTAAATAAGAAATATTACGCTACCCGTACAGACTACACAAACAAAGTACAAACCAAACGCTGGCAGACTACTATCAAGCCTAAATAAACTACAGTATATGCAGACTCCGAAATGGTTAGTTAGTATGCGTTCTAACCGAGTAGTACGACTTATTCTTTCGAGGGGGTTTACCTCACAGCACTGGAAGCCCCTACTTTCCTAACTGGTACTTTTTCGGACATACGCTCTACACACACTACAGTCCTTTCAGACTTAACGATAGTCAGACAACAGTCCAGCCTACAAATTATCTGTACAATCTGAGCAGGCTTACATGTCTTCTGCTCAATATTAACCTACAAATAAATAAAACCTGACAGAAACAAGTAAAATCTCAATAAAAAACCAGGGCGGCCGTCCCTGATTAATTATTAAGGCCTACCGGTATATAATTATCAAATTCGAATAATACTGCTGTACCTGTACTGCTGTAGGTACCGGTCTGATTGGTTAGGTAGTCAGGCCTACTAGGTACCGGTTGGCCGGTACTTCAACTTTATTGCCTACTGCAATACAGAAGCTATATCTGTTATTGTTCGCGCTTTCAGACCTTTAGCAGTTTAACCTGCCAAATTGGGATGTCTTCTAGATAATAAATCGTCTTTAGCCTATGACGAGTATTTGATACACTATATTAGCCGAAGCCAGTCTATGCGCGACCATTCACCCGGTGGATATACCCGGGAGACTGGATTCGGAAGCCTAACCGTATTGCGGTGTAGGCCTACTGTATTATTCGACTGATCGTAATATATAATCTCTGACAAATATTATTCACTTTCGGGAAATATTAACAGTTCCTTTAGGACGTGGCGCTCTAAATATGTAAACAGAGTTATGACTTAAACTAGACACAACGGGATGGCTATAGATTCACGTATATGGCGCATTCTTTAGGAGATGCTTTGTTAACAGTCACAATCATACACAATACTGCACAATGCTGCACACCGATCTGCCGACCTTCGCTAATTTTAATCACATATAAAGAGAACAACAACCAATACATGTAGTGCCTATGAAATAGCATTAGATTCATTTCAGAACCACTTTAATGTAAGTCGCAATCGTTATATGTAACCGGTCTCTCTTACCTTCAGTATATCAAGAAGATTGAGGGTTTTGTAATTATTTATCGGTATTCCAAATATAATAATATTCCATCAACCGATATAATGAATAACCGACAGTAAATAGCAGTACAAATGTTAAGGTATGAATGGTTATGATTATGTTATGTTAAGATATGTGAGTAATGATAACAGATATACGTTCTATAATTAAGCCTACTAATGTTGGGCTAAAGACTGAAAAACACAGAGATTCCAAAAGCCGGTCTTCTAGGCTCAGGACAAAAATGTAAACATTGACCCATAATGCATTGCGCGATTTCTCGGAGGTTTCTGTCCAAAAAGCAAGAGAATCGCTCTGATTGGTTGACCGAACAAAGAAACACCAGAGAACAAGGAAAAAACTACACGCGTACAGCTCAGCTGTTAGCTGTCGTCATAGTAACTACACTGTTTCAAGAGGATCTAGCGCATTGCGTCATAGAATTACTAATTATGTCCGCTAAAGTACACATACAGAAGAGATGGCTTTTTATGTCCACTAAAACACCAGTACAGTAAGGACACGGCCTTTTATGCCTGTTAAACCAACTACAGAGTACTTTACGGGGAAAATAACCAGCTAATTCCGCAAAAGCTTTTACAACAAGGTTGAAACAAGTGCAACAGATTAAATATCTAGGTGTAATAATGGATGCTAATGTAACATGGAAAGCACATATAGAGTTTGTTTTAAAAAAAATATCAAAATGTTCAGGATTGTTTTATAAATTACGGCATCTGTTTTCTCTTAATACTTTAAAGCAACTTTACTACTCCCTCGTTCACCCATATATCCAGTATTGCTTAATAGTCTGGGGTCGAGCCAAACAAAGTCAAATACAAAAAATTCGTATTAAAGTTAATAAAATTTTAAGGTGCATCACCTATTCTGATAACCAAAGCCATTCATTTCCAATTTACCATAATTTACGTATATTACCGATTCAGCACTTACACTGTCTACAATTAGGTCTACTAATGCATTCCGTTTTCTATGAATATGAAGTTACTGACTTTTCAAAATCTTTTCAACGTGTAGGACAGATTCATCGATATCATACAAGAGCCGCAGAAACAAACAAATTTTTTATACCTCGGAAACAACTAACACTCGGCCAGGCATCTCTTGCATACGCTGGGGCAAAATTGTGGAATAATATTCCGGAATATATATGTACCATTAATTCTAAAGGACTATTTAAAAACAATTTAACTAACGAATTATTCAAACATGAAAAACCGTTCATATAAGTACTACTTTGCAGTTGCAAATAATACAGCATAACCAATATTAAAATTGAGTTTTGACTACAATGGGCTGGAGTATCTGGAGTGACGACCCGGGGGTGAGGGGGGGGGGGGTGTAGTTTGGGCTTATAAACAGATGGTGTTGCATAGATCTGATCATCTTCATTATCATATCATCCATAGGCTTCACATTTTAGGGCGACCGCCACTCAACTCGCATTGCGACAAGGCGGCGTCCTACTTCATCAACATAACTTTGTCAGTTTTTAATTCACATTAAATAAAATGTGCAATTATAAGTATATATATACTGTAACAATGCTTGAAGTAAATAAAACAAATGAAAATGAAAAAAAAAATGAAAAAAAATGGTACAGACGCAAAAATCGTTAAAATTTCAAGGCACAAAAGTATGGAATGCATTAGATTCAAATATAAAATTAAATAATTCAAAAAAAACATTAGCTATCAATTTAAAAAAAGCAATTAATAAATAAACGAAATTAACAATTTTCCAAAACCTATTTGGTAACCGATAACCGCACTTAAATAACAAGTCACAGGCGATACTGGCCGACCGGTGTTCGGACACTTCCCCCCCGGACACTTCCCCCCCGGACAGTTCCCCCCCGCTCAAGTAGGACACTTCCCCCCCGGACACTTCCCCCCCAGACACTTCCCCCCCGCGGACACTTCCCCCCCCCGACTGTTCTTAACTTCGCACATTCGTATTTTTCATTTTGTAAGGTAAACGGACCGCTTGTATCCAGATAAGTTGCATCCAATTTTCCTTTCGTAGCACAGAAAGTGATCTTTTTCATCCCGATTTTACATTTTATATTCAAGTTTTATTTATGGGTTTTATCAATGCAATTACATCGTATTGTTTGCGAATCTTTAAACAATTAATTATATTAGATGACCTATAAATTCCATCCCCGGAATGATATACTGTTTATTTACTATGTACTTTATTAACTATAGAATTATAATAATTAATTGTTTTAATTATACAGTAGGTATTATTATGTAATAGTCTTCTTCAAATTGTAGCAGATGGGAATGAATATTATTGTTGCAATCAAAACTATACCTCTCCAGGGTAAAATCGACATGCGTCGACCTGTATTCTGTGTTCAGCATTACATATTGATATACATACTATACTATATGGATATTATACACACTACATATTAAATTTCCTGGTTACTTGCAATATTTTTAATAGGATTTTGTTGAATTATATAATATTGTAGTAATTTATATATTAAATTGGTTAATATTCAATACAGCTCCTACTTTAGGCTTAGTCAATTTATTATCTGATGATACAAACATGAATTAATTATTTCAAAGTGGTCTTAACCCTTTCACTACTGATTCAAGATTGTATGTGTTCCCCACGTACTGATGTCTGTCGGTCTTTCTGTCAGTTTGTCTGTCAAGACTTAAGAAAGAATTAAATCTACTAACATTCTCGCTTTGGGGGTTTTAAGGGTTGGTGATTTCATTTCTGATGTCAGTTTTTACGACTGACCAACTCTAGGCTGTCTGTGTCTGTATGTATGTCTGTTTGTCTGTCAGTCTGTCTGTCAAAAAATAAGGTAGCATATTATGTATTAAAAACATTCGCTATGGGGTTTTCTAGGTCTCTGATTTCATTTCTGATGTCCTTTTTTACGACTGACCAACTCTAGGCTGACTGTGTCTGTATGTATGTATGTTTGTCTGTCAGTCTGTTTGTCAAAAAATAAGGAAGCATATTATGTAATAAAAACATTCGCTATGGGGGTTTTCTAGGTCTCTGATTTCATTTCTGATGTCAGTTTTTACGACTGACCAACTCTAGGCTGTCTGTGTCTGTATGTATGTCTGTTTGTCTATCAGTCTGTCTGTCAAAAAATAAGGAAGCATATTATGTCACACAGTGTGTTGTGAGTCGAGCCAGGCGTGAAAACTGACATCAGAAATGAAATCAGAGACCTGGAAAACCCCCACTTATTTTTTGACAGACAGACTGACAGACAGACAAACAGATATACAGACATACATACAGACACAGACAGCCTAGAGTTGGTCAGTCGTAAAAACTGACATCAGAAATGAAATCAGAGACCTGGAAAACCCCCATGGCGAATGTTTTCATTACATAATATGCTTCCGTATTTTTTGACTGACAGACAAACAGACATATACAGACATACATACAGACACAGACAGCCTAGAGTTGGTCAGTCGTAAAAACTGACATCAGAAATGAAATCAGAGACCTGGAAAACCCCCATGGCGAATGTTTTCATTACATAATATGCTTCCTTATTTTTTGACAGACAGACTGACAGACATTTTATTACCAGTACCAGCAGGCCTTTATATTCCATTATACTTACTGCTCTACAGCCCTACCAAAAACCAAAACAACCAATTAAAATTTGAAATTACCACTTAATTTTGTTATGAGGAAGAGTACTGAACATGTAATGGGTGTGTCAGCTATCAGACTGACATGTTTATGTGGCCATAGAGCTCCTAGTACTTCGTGGCATAACACCTAGGCCATAGTACAGTAGGTGTGACCTAACTGTTATGCCATAGTAGTGAAAGGGTTAGTCTTTCACCACGGGCACTCAGGGAAATGCCGGGGTCTGGGGGCGATAACCCCCAAGAAAAGAAGCGGGTGTTTGGGGGCGGCAGCTCCCAAGAAAAGAAGAGGGGGTTTGGGGGCGGTAGCCCCCAACAAAAGAAGCGGGGGTTTGGGGGCGGCAGCCCCCAATTAAAAGAAATTAAAAGAATTAAAGGAATTAAAAGAAAAACAAACAAAATTTGACTATAAAAATGTTTCTTTTATAATTTTGAAAAACTTGTCTAGATACAACTTGTCCTGTAACCATCTTTAACTTTTGTTTATTGCTTTGAATCACCCAGATTAATTTTAACACTTTAACTGGGGGGGAAGTGTCCGGGGGGGAAGTGTCCGGGGGGGAAGTGTCCGGGGGGGAAGTGTCCTACTTGGGCGGGGGGGAAGTGTCCGGGGGGGAAGTGTCCGGGGGGGAAGTGTCCTAGATCCTGGCCGACCTACTCATGGGTAGGGCTACTGAAATAATATATATCAACCACCAAGACTACCACTCCTACAAACATCACCCCCCACCCCAGATTTACCGGTGACAGGAGCTAGCAACACTAGCTATGATACTGCAAACTCCTGCCAATGTACCAAAATAGATGCTGTGTCAAAAAATTAGTAATGTATAATAAAAAAAACGAAAACATTAAATGTTCATATAAATATTATGATGACGTGTTTATATAATAATATATTGTTATATTGTCTCAAATATACTTGAGACATTATTTGAATTTTCCGCTTAATTGATGTGTGCGGTCTACTCTGGTTTCCCTTATTAATAATATACGAGCTCATTAGGCTCACTTGAAAAAAAAAGTATTGCTTTAAATTTGGGAAATATATAAAGGAAAATCAACATTATACTAAAATTTCTGATACACGTATACAAAATAGCTTTATTTCTGATATGCACATTAGCATTAGTGGAAATCGTAACTTTGAGTTTTGAAATATTAAACCAATTGAATTACGTCTCCCATGTAAGGATATTTCTGTATGTGGGGTGAAACACGTAGTCGGCGAGCCTTGGCATACGGTTCATATAAGGCAAATGGGGCATGTCCTTCTGTCTGTCCGTCCGTCTGTCTGTCTCGTTAAATCTTTGAACGCGAATTTCTCGCCATCGCTGATTCGGAATTGAACCAAACTTAGTAGGTAAGTAGTAGAGGGAAAGTTTAGAAAATTTGTGAAGTTTGGTGAAAAATCATGCAGTCTGATGTCAGTTACGACAGATGTGGTTTTTAGACTTTCTCGGTAACGCCTCATTTTCCTGAGCTGAAATTTGGGTTGCTTGTAGAGAATCATAAAGTCTATCTTTTACGATATTGAAAAGTTAAGACATTTAATTGAGGATCGGCTAGAGACTCCGAAGTAATGACATAGACCTACCGGTGAAGTTTCGGAGCCTTTGCGAACTGACTTTATCTCTTAGGGGGGGGGGGGGGGGGGGGGAGGGGGCGTGGTAGGTCAATTATGGCAAATAGTTCATTCAATAATGGTACTGTATGTCATATTCGTCGCTACGATTTTGACTTACTTATAACTTCGTCGGATTTAAAGCTGTAGAGTCGAAAATTAGTAGGCATTAATAAGACCATAAGTTGAGATTTTTTAGGGACTTTCAGACACCATCAAATCAACAGTCTCTCTCTAGAGGGCTACATGTCTAGACATTAAATATCCTCACATTTCTTTGCTTTAAACCCGTTCTTCTAGCTGAAAATGGCCTATTTGTACTAGACCATTCTGTATCATTCAAAGGAGGCTCTTAACTGTATACTCATACCAATATGTACATAATTGTTTTATCTCATAACTGAGCCTCGTGCTGCGCGATGGCTCCACGAACGTGTTTAGAATGTTTGTGTAGTTTAGATGATATTGATATTAACCTGGATGTTACCAATTTCGACAAAGAAACATCTAATTCTTGAATGTAATAATAGCATTAATTATTGTGATGATATGTAGTATGTACGTACAGTACGTCACAAGGTTGCCATGGTTACAAAACCACGCGCATTTCGCACTAAACGACGGTTTATGTAGAACTCGGTAAGAATCTACATTGACAAAGACTTGACTTGAGACTTGACAGGCTGCGCACTGGAGACTTTTAAAAAGCATCTTGATGAATATCTTTTCACCGTCCCAGATTGTCTCGGCTCGCCTGGATACACTGACTCGAGACCTATCCAGTCAAACTCCCTAACTAAGGTACAAGTATTCAAATAAATTAAATGGACTACATTTCTTTCATTGCATTGTCCATTTAAACAGAAGAATTAGCCAGTTTTTGCACAATTTTCAATGTATATTTTTACTATAATTTTTTTTTCTCAATATTAATTATGTGCATTTTGTGCCTTATTAGCGTAATTTTTACAACTGTTAGGCCCTACTTAATTATTTGGTATTCTGTAATTTTTAGGTTTATATACTTAATTTGGTGTGCTCTACGAGTTCTACCATGTGAATTTTAAATCACTAAATATATATACAAAAATACAAGAATTAAATAAATTACATAGAAACCCAAACTTTATATCTTGGTTTAATAACTTAGTTAATGAAAAATTAACTAGGAATTTTATTGAAGTAGTTTCTGCTGATTATATTTTTGTATCCAATTGAATCACTTGTAACGTTAATCTGGTGTACCACACCGTGGAGTCTCTCTACATTTAACTACCACCCTTTCTTTCCCCATTTTGGTATTCACTCTTTGTCTTTTCTCCGGCTTGGCTTCCTCAGAATGCATAAGTCCGTGACAGAAATGCAGTGTGATGTTCACTGACACTGATAGTATGTATCTAAATACAGTATATTGTGACATAATATAACCTTTAGTGGATATCTCAAACTTACATTGAACTACGATCGTAGTGGTACAGGATTTATCCACTTCTATAGCTCTATTCCTCGCCTTACATATAAACTCTCTCCCATTGTCTCCACGACTTAGATCTCTGTTTATACTCAGTGTATCTCCTGGTTCAGTTACGACTCCACCAATAGCAGCTCCGTTACTATACCAACTCCATCTAGAATCTCCTGATGTACTTCCAGCTACCGGTACCGGTACCCAATCTGATAACTTACAGTTTAATGTAGCTGAACTGCCTTCTATATAAGTACAACTCGGTACATCGCAGCTACACTCTGGATCATTATCAGCTTTACATTGTGGTGGGAGAGTTATTATAAGTGGGTAAGCTGACTGATCGGATATGTCTGGGTTTTTTTGGAGATTTATAACTTTATAATTTTTAATCCAATGTCGTATTAATATCTCCAATAACTCCGGTAGAAATTCAATAACAGGAGGATTCAACCCAACAGTTATACTTCCTGCAGCTCCGACTGTGTTGCTACTTATATATTCTGCTGTAGTCCATTCGTCACAAGGGATAACATTGTAACCGTTTCTACAAACATCTCCTTTGGAGTTTGCTGCATTATTCACACGTATGCTGTTACCATTATCATCCATAGCAGTAACATACAATTCCAGTACATCGGAAATAGCTTCCGTTATTAATTCGCTAACCTCTTCAATAACAAAATCAACTTTCACTGCAATAGAGTCTCTGTCTTCTTTAATTAAACATTCTCTAGTAAATTTAGATCCATCTAGTTCGACTAGTTGATATCCATTATACTTGAACCCCATAATAACATCAGTTAGTATCAGTAATATCAGTAATGATTTCATTGTAATTGGGGCAAAGTTTGTTGTTCAATTATAACAACTTATGTTTAATATTGTATCGGCATTACAAAATTTATAGATTGAGTACCGTTTTTAATAAATAAAAATTGTGAAATTATATATAAAAGATATTTTAATTATAAACAAAAAACTATATTTTGATAGCATTGCTGTTTGTTTCGAGGGCCGCCACTCTGGCTGACTTATACTTATGACTTATACAAAAATAAATATGTTTTACTGTTGAAAAGACATCTTTCAAACCATCCATATCTCATATATTGGGTGAATTCTAAGATTCTTTTGAATTTTGTGAATAAATTTCAAATCGGTGGTTGTGCGATAAAAAGTGGATGCTATGCTATGAGTTGAGTATATTGGAGCTGAAATGTGAAAGGCTTGGCGCCTTGGTGATCATATTTAACCAAAGTAGTCAGTACAGTAGTGGACCCATTATATGTTTCACTAATAATATAAATGTTTTATTTTTAAATGTTATAACAAAATATTTCAACCAAAATATAACAAGTAATATAAACAATAAACACGGAAGCTATAAAATATTTTAAAAGTTAACTTTTGTTTAACTTTCATTGTTATTGAGACTAACACGACATTTTAACTTCCCCCTACAACTTAACTTAGAAGTAAATGCAAACCTTTTTTTAACAAATAAAATTATAAATAAGAGATATTTAATTTATAAACTCAAACTCTATAATCCAATAATACTTATTATTTACGATATAACAATAATTATTAATCAATGAATGACAGCATGGCGTGTAAGTTGTATCAGTTAGCTAATTAGTACAACGGGGTGGTTGAGGTACAGGGGTCTTGTCCTGATGGTAATGAAAATAAATTTTGTTTTCTTTATGAACGTGGTATAAAGTACGAACGTGGTATAAAGTACGAACTTGGTATAAAGTACGAATGTGGTATAAAGTACGAACGTGGTATAAAGTACGAACGTGGTATAAAGTACGAACGTGTTATAAAGTACGAACGTGGTATAAAGTACGAACGTGGTATAAAGTACGAACGTGGTATAAAGTACGAACGTGGTATAAAGTACAAACGTGGTATAAAGTACGAACGTGATATAAGAACGTGGTATAAAGTACGAACGTGGTATAAAGTACGAACGTGGTATAAAGTACGAACGTGGTAGAAAGTACGAACGTGGTATAAAGTACGAACGTGGTATAAAGTACGAACGTGGTATAAAGTACGAACGTGGTATAAAGTACGAACGTGGTAGAAAGTACGAACGTGGTATAAAGTACAAACGTGGTATAAAGTACGAACGTGGTATAAAGTACGAACGTGGTATAAAGTACGAACGTGGTATAAAGTACGAACGTGGTATAAAGTACGAACGTGGTATAAAGTACGAACGTGGTATAAAGTACGAACGTGGTAGAAAGTACGAACGTGGTATAAAGTACGGACGTGGTATAAAGTTCGAACGTGGTATAAAGTTCGAACGTGGTATAAAGTTCGAACGTGGTATAAAGTACGAACGTGGTATAAAGTACGAACGTGGTATAAAGTACGAACGTGGTATAAAGTACGATCGTGGTATAAAGTACGAACGTGGTATAAAGTACGAACGTGGTATAAAGTACGAACGTGGTATAAAGTACGAACGTGGTATAAAGTACGAACGTGGTATAAAGTACGAACGTGGTATAAAGTACGAACGTGGTATAAAGTACGAACGTGGTATAAAGTACGAACGTGGTATAAAGTACGAACGTGGTATAAAGTACGAACGTGGTATAAAGTTCTACTATTTGTACATACCTACCACACTTCATATCACTACATACTACTTACATATTACTACATACATATCTACCTACATAGACATTAATTTTCCTTTTTCTAATAAAAATTTATCTATATAAATAGTGAACTTTATTAGTTAATTAGCATTTTGATAGCATTACTGTTTCGAGGGACTGTTTGTCTTTATGGAGTCCTATATATTGTTAATGCTGCGGCTATATGTATCAAATATATATGTTAAATTACATTGCCTGACTCCCTCCCGCTTTTAAATTCATTGTCTTTCGTTGTTATTACGTAATTCTCAATTTACCTGTTTTTATATGATCAACTTCATACGCTGTATTTTCTTTGGACTAATTAATTATTATGTAAACTAAATTACTTAACATATCATTATTATCTTACGTATTTATTCACAATCTCTATATAATCTACTAATAGTCAATAAATACATACATATCCATGGCTGACTTGTAGTAACATATAGAGATGAACTGTTGAATAGACATCTTTCTAATAGAAGCATATCTTATTACTTACTATATTGGGTGAATTCTGTGGTATTTCTGTGATTAAATGTCAATGCTGAGATTGGACGATAAAAAGTGGATGTTATGGATATATTTAAGCTGAAATGTGAAAGCTGCCTTGTGGACAACATATTTGATTTAAGGGCCGAAGTAGTCAGTACATTAGTATACCCATTATATGTTTCACTAATAAAATAAAAATACTTTATTTTTAAATGCTATAACAAAATATTTCAACCAAAATATAACAAGTAATATAAACAATAAACACAGAAGCTATAAAATATATTATAGATGAACTTTTGTTTGCCAAGTTTTATATTAAATTCTGGGGCCAAATGTAACTTCCTCTTTGGCATCAATGGCAGGGAAATAGTAACAATATGGTAGATTTATGTTGAGTCCCCGATTGGAGAAAATCCCTAATATTCTACAACTTCGGCGATTTCAAAGAAATAATGAGAGAGAAAATATGTTACAAAATAATAATTTTCAAATATAAAAGATACCAAATATAATACAAATAAGGATAGTAATATTTACTGACAGTTGTTACCCGTTATTAACAGTTATCCAATTTTTGTACAGGCTATCCAACAGTTATCCAATTTTTGCAGAGGCTATCCAACAATTATGTCCAACAATCGAAAATGTATTTAAAAAGGCAAAGGTCTCACGGCTGTCTGGGATATCATTTTTTACATTTATTAAGAGCAGGTCTCCTTGAAATTATTTCATTGTTGTACCAGTACCATACTATTGTTGTACCACAGTGACTGGGATGAGGTAGGCCTATGGAGAGGGGACGACGGACATCGGAATGTCGGGAAACATTGAGGATGGGGACGAACGAACGACTTTCATCACATGGTCTCCGGTCAAAGAGTTGTGGCGGCGCAATTTTGTCGACAAGCAGGCACAGCATTCTTAAAAATGCAGCTGGAATGCAGCATGCCGATCCTAGTAGTAGTAGAGCGACTGGACTGGACCTTCTCTCTATTGGCTCATCTAGTCATCCCCAATAATACACCGATTGTCATGGCGAGTAACAACCATCTCCATTGTTGTACCAAATTCACAACAGTGACTGGGATGAGGTAGGCCTATGGAGAGGGGACGACGGACATCGGTATGTCGGGAAACATTGAGGATAGGGACGAACAAACGACTTTTATCACTCAATACTTTCGATATACGCCAATGTCAGGCACTGACAACTGTCAGTAAATATTACTATCCCAAATATAACACCAATGGAATACTAAATATAGACGAAACTGCAAAATTTCATCAATATTTTTGGACCCGAAATAAATTTTCAATAAAGTGGTTGCATATGCCATAGGAAGCTCAGAAAAAAAATTACGTGACCGGAGCGTTCTCGAGATATAATCCGTATCTTATTTACCAATAAGAAATCTGGCCTGCGTTGTTGTACAGTATTGTTAATATGTTGGTTTATCAACAAATATTATTATTAATAGACAAGTTTTCATTTATATTTAGTATTTCATGAACCACAAAGGAAATATTGAATGCATAACAAACAATTGTGATAATAATTCTAGCAACACAGTATCTAGCAAATACTCAAATTTAACGATTCGAGTCTAACCAATGCTAGCTACTCTAATTTAACGATTCGAAGTCTAACCAATGCTAGCTACTCAAATTTAACGATTCGAAATCTAACCAATGCTAGCTACTCTAATTTAACGATTCGAAATCTAACCAATACTAGCTACTCTAATTAAACGAATCGAACTCTAACCAATAATGCTAGCTACTCTAATTTAACGAATCGAAGTCTAACCAATGCTAGCTACTCTAATTAAACGAATCGAACTCTAACCAATAATGCTAGCTACTCTAATTTAACGAATCGAAGTCTAGCCAATGCTAGCTACTCTAATTTAACGAATCGAACTCTAACCAATAATGCTAGCTACTCTAATTTAACGATTCGAAGTCGAACCAATGCTAGCTACTCTAATCTAACGATTCGAACTCTAACCAATAATGCTAGCTACTCTAATTTAACGAATCAAAGTCTAACCAATAATGCTAGCTACTCTAATTTAACGATTCGAAGTCGAACCAATGCTAGCTACTCTAATCGAACGAATCGAAGTCTAACCAATGCTAGCTACTCTAATTTAACGAATCGAACTCTAACCAATAATGCTAGCTACTCTAATTTAACGATTCGAAGTCGAACCAATGCTAGCTACTCTAATCTAACGATTCGAAGTCTAACCAATAATGCTAGCTACTCTAATTTAACAAATCGAAGTCTAACCAATGCTAGCTACTCTAATTTAACGAATCAAAGTCTAACCAATAATGCTAGCTACTCTAATTTAACGATTCGAAGTCTAACCAATGCTAGCTACTCTAATTTAACGAATCAAAGTCTAACCAATAATGCTAGCTACTCTAATTTAACGATTCGAAGTCGAACCAATGCTAGCTACTCTAATCGAACGAATCGAAGTCTAACCAATGCTAGCTACTCTAATTTAACGAATCGAACTCTAACCAATAATGCTAGCTACTCTAATTTAAAGATTCGAAGTCGAACCAATGCTAGCTACTCTAATCTAACGATTCGAAGTCTAACCAATAATGCTAGCTACTCTAATTAAACGAATCGAAATCTAACCAATGCTAGCTACTCTAATTTAACGATTCGAAGTCTACCCAATGCTAGCTACTCTAATCTAACGAATCTAAGTATAACCAATGCTAGCTACTCTAATTTAACGAATCGAAGTCTAACCAATGCTAGCTACTCTAATTTAACGAATCGAAGTCTAACCAATGCTAGCTACTCTAATTTAACGATTCGAACTCTAACCAATGCTAGCTACTCTAATTTAACGAATCGAAGTCTAACCAATAATGCTAGCTACTCTAATTTAACGAATCGAAGTCTAACCAATGCTAGCTACTCTAATTTAACGATTCGAACTCTAACCAATGCTAGCTACTCTAATTTAACGAATCGAAGTCTAACCAATAATGCTAGCTACTCTAATTTAACGATTCGAACTCTAACCAATGCTAGCTACTCTAATTTAACGATTCGAACTCTAACCAATGCTAGCTACTCTAATTTAACGAATCGAAGTCTAACCAATAATGCTAGCTACTCTAATTTAACGAATTGAAGTCTAACCAATCCTAGCTACTCTAATTTAATGATTCGAATTCTAACCACTGCTAGCTACTCTAATTGAACGATTCGAAGTCTAACCAATGCTAGCTACTCTAATTTAACGATTCGAACTCTAACCAATGCTAGCTACTCTAATTTAACGATTCGAACTCTAACCAATGCTAGCTACTCTAATTTAACGATTCGAACTCTAACCAATGCTAGCTACTCTAATTTAACGAATCGAAGTCTAACCAATAATGCTAGCTACTCTAATTTAACGAATTGAAGTCTAACCAATCCTAGCTACTCTAATTTAATGATTCGAATTCTAACCACTGCTAGCTACTCTAATTGAACGATTCGAAGTCTAACCAATGCTAGCTACTCTAATTTAACGACTCGAACTCTAACCAATGCTAGCTACTCTAATTTAACGATTCGAACTCTAACCAATGCTAGCTACTCTAATTTAACGAATCGAAGTCTAACCAATAATGCTAGCTACTCTAATTTAACGAATTGAAGTCTAACCAATCCTAGCTACTCTAATTTAATGATTCGAATTCTAACCACTGCTAGCTACTCTAATTGAACGAATCGAAGTCTAACCAATGCTAGCTACTCTAATTTAACGAATCGAAGTCTAACCAATGCTAGCTACTCTAATTTAACGAATCGAAGTCTAACCAATGCTAGCTACTCTAATTTAACGATTCGAACTCTAACCAATGCTAGCTACTCTAATTTAACGAATCGAAGTCTAACCAATAATGCTAGCTACTCTAATTTAACGATTCGAACTCTAACCAATGCTAGCTACTCTAATTTAACGATTCGAACTCTAACCAATGCTAGCTACTCTAATTTAACGAATCGAAGTCTAACCAATAATGCTAGCTACTCTAATTTAACGAATCGAAGTCTAACCAATGCTAGCTACTCTAATTTAACGATTCGAAGTCTAACCAATGCTAGCTACTCTAATTTAACGATTCGAAGTCGAACCAATGCTAGCTACTCTAATTTAACGAATCGAAGTCTACCCAATGCTAGCTACTCTAATTTAACGATTCGAAGTCTAACCAATGCTAGCTACTCTAATTTAACGATTTGAACTCTAACCAATGCTAGCTACTCTAATTTAACGAATCGAAGTCTAACCAATAATGCTAGCTACTCTAATTTAACGAATCGAAGTCTAACCAATAATGCTAGCTACTCTAATTTAACGATTCGAAGTCGAACCAATGCTAGCTACTCTAATGTAACGAATCGAAGTCTAACCAATGCTAGCTACTCTAATTTAACGAATCGAAGTCTACCCAATGCTAGCTACTCTAATTTAACGATTCGAACTCTAACCAATGCTAGCTACTCTAATTTAACGAATCGAAGTCTAACCAATAATGCTAGCTACTCTAATTTAACGAATCGAAGTCTAACCAATAATGCTAGCTACTCTAATTTAACGATTCGAAGTCGAACCAATGCTAGCTACTCTAATTTAACGATTCGAAGTCGAACCAATGCTAGCTACTCTAATTTAACGATTCGAAGTCGAACCAATGCTAGCTACTCTAATTTAACGATTCGAATTCTAACCAATGCTAGCTACTCTAATTTAACGATTCGAAGTCGAACCAATGCTAGCTACTCTAATTTAACGAATCGAACTCCAACCAATGCTAGCTACTCTAATTTAACGAATCGAAGTCTAGCCAATGCTAGCTACTCTAATTTAACGAATCGAACTCTAACCAATAATGCTAGCTACTCTAATTTAACGATTCGAAGTCGAACCAATGCTAGCTACTCTAATCTAACGATTCGAACTCTAACCAATAATGCTAGCTACTCTAATTTAACGAATCAAAGTCTAACCAATAATGCTAGCTACTCTAATTTAACGATTCGAAGTCGAACCAATGCTAGCTACTCTAATCGAACGAATCGAAGTCTAACCAATGCTAGCTACTCTAATTTAACGAATCGAACTCTAACCAATAATGCTAGCTACTCTAATTTAACGATTCGAAGTCGAACCAATGCTAGCTACTCTAATCTAACGATTCGAAGTCTAACCAATAATGCTAGCTACTCTAATTTAACAAATCGAAGTCTAACCAATGCTAGCTACTCTAATTTAACGAATCAAAGTCTAACCAATAATGCTAGCTACTCTAATTTAACGAATTGAAGTCTAACCAATCCTAGCTACTCTAATTTAATGATTCGAATTCTAACCACTGCTAGCTACTCTAATTGAACGAATCGAAGTCTAACCAATGCTAGCTACTCTAATTTAACGAATCGAAGTCTAACCAATGCTAGCTACTCTAATTTAACGAATCGAAGTCTAACCAATGCTAGCTACTCTAATTTAACGATTCGAACTCTAACCAATGCTAGCTACTCTAATTTAACGAATCGAAGTCTAACCAATAATGCTAGCTACTCTAATTTAACGATTCGAACTCTAACCAATGCTAGCTACTCTAATTTAACGATTCGAAGTCTAACCAATGCTAGCTACTCTAATTTAACGAATCAAAGTCTAACCAATAATGCTAGCTACTCTAATTTAACGATTCGAAGTCGAACCAATGCTAGCTACTCTAATCGAACGAATCGAAGTCTAACCAATGCTAGCTACTCTAATTTAACGAATCGAACTCTAACCAATAATGCTAGCTACTCTAATTTAAAGATTCGAAGTCGAACCAATGCTAGCTACTCTAATCTAACGATTCGAAGTCTAACCAATAATGCTAGCTACTCTAATTAAACGAATCGAAATCTAACCAATGCTAGCTACTCTAATTTAACGATTCGAAGTCTACCCAATGCTAGCTACTCTAATCTAACGAATCTAAGTATAACCAATGCTAGCTACTCTAATTTAACGAATCGAAGTCTAACCAATGCTAGCTACTCTAATTTAACGAATCGAAGTCTAACCAATGCTAGCTACTCTAATTTAACGATTCGAACTCTAACCAATGCTAGCTACTCTAATTTAACGAATCGAAGTCTAACCAATAATGCTAGCTACTCTAATTTAACGAATCGAAGTCTAACCAATGCTAGCTACTCTAATTTAACGATTCGAACTCTAACCAATGCTAGCTACTCTAATTTAACGAATCGAAGTCTAACCAATAATGCTAGCTACTCTAATTTAACGATTCGAACTCTAACCAACGCTAGCTACTCTAATTTAACGATTCGAACTCTAACCAATGCTAGCTACTCTAATTTAACGAATCGAAGTCTAACCAATAATGCTAGCTACTCTAATTTAACGAATTGAAGTCTAACCAATCCTAGCTACTCTAATTTAATGATTCGAATTCTAACCACTGCTAGCTACTCTAATTGAACGATTCGAAGTCTAACCAATGCTAGCTACTCTAATTTAACGATTCGAACTCTAACCAATGCTAGCTACTCTAATTTAACGATTCGAACTCTAACCAATGCTAGCTACTCTAATTTAACGATTCGAACTCTAACCAATGCTAGCTACTCTAATTTAACGAATCGAAGTCTAACCAATAATGCTAGCTACTCGAATTTAACGAATTGAAGTCTAACCAATCCTAGCTACTCTAATTTAATGATTCGAATTCTAACCACTGCTAGCTACTCTAATTGAACGATTCGAAGTCTAACCAATGCTAGCTACTCTAATTTAACGACTCGAACTCTAACCAATGCTAGCTACTCTAATTTAACGATTCGAACTCTAACCAATGCTAGCTACTCTAATTTAACGAATCGAAGTCTAACCAATAATGCTAGCTACTCTAATTTAACGAATTGAAGTCTAACCAATCCTAGCTACTCTAATTTAATGATTCGAATTCTAACCACTGCTAGCTACTCTAATTGAACGAATCGAAGTCTAACCAATGCTAGCTACTCTAATTTAACGAATCGAAGTCTAACCAATGCTAGCTACTCTAATCTAACGAATCGAAGTCTAACCAATGCTAGCTACTCTAATTTAACGATTCGAACTCTAACCAATGCTAGCTACTCTAATTTAACGAATCGAAGTCTAACCAATAATGCTAGCTACTCTAATTTAACGATTCGAACTCTAACCAATGCTAGCTACTCTAATTTAACGATTCGAACTCTAACCAATGCTAGCTACTCTAATTTAACGAATCGAAGTCTAACCAATAATGCTAGCTACTCTAATTTAACGAATCGAAGTCTAACCAATGCTAGCTACTCTAATTTAACGATTCGAAGTCTAACCAATGCTAGCTACTCTAATTTAACGATTCGAAGTCGAACCAATGCTAGCTACTCTAATTTAACGAATCGAAGTCTACCCAATGCTAGCTACTCTAATTTAACGATTCGAAGTCTAACCAATGCTAGCTACTCTAATTTAACGATTTGAACTCTAACCAATGCTAGCTACTCTAATTTAACGAATCGAAGTCTAACCAATAATGCTAGCTACTCTAATTTAACGAATCGAAGTCTAACCAATAATGCTAGCTACTCTAATTTAACGATTCGAAGTCGAACCAATGCTAGCTACTCTAATGTAACGAATCGAAGTCTAACCAATGCTAGCTACTCTAATTTAACGAATCGAAGTCTACCCAATGCTAGCTACTCTAATTTAACGATTCGAACTCTAACCAATGCTAGCTACTCTAATTTAACGAATCGAAGTCTAACCAATAATGCTAGCTACTCTAATTTAACGAATCGAAGTCTAACCAATAATGCTAGCTACTCTAATTTAACGATTCGAAGTCGAACCAATGCTAGCTACTCTAATTTAACGATTCGAAGTCGAACCAATGCTAGCTACTCTAATTTAACGATTCGAAGTCGAACCAATGCTAGCTACTCTAATTTAACGATTCGAACTCTAACCAATGCTAGCTACTCTAATTTAACGATTCGAAGTCGAACCAATGCTAGCTACTCTAATTTAACGAATCGAACTCCAACCAATGCTAGCTACTCTAATTTAACGAATCGAAGTCTAGCCAATGCTAGCTACTCTAATTTAACGATTCGAAGTCTAACCAATGCTAGCTACTCTAATTTAACGATTCGAAGTCGAACCAATGCTAGCTACTCTAATTTAACGAATCGAAGTCTACCCAATGCTAGCTACTATAATTTAACGATTCGAACTCTAACCAATGCTAGCTACTCTAATTTAACGAATCGAAGTCTAACCAATAATGCTAGCTACTCTAATTTAACGAATCGAAGTCTAACCAATAATGCTAGCTACTCTAATTTAACGATTCGAAGTCGAACCAATGCTAGCTACTCTAATTTAACGATTCGAAGTCGAACCAATGCTAGCTACTCTAATTTAACGATTCGAAGTCGAACCAATGCTAGCTACTCTAATTTAACGATTCGAAGTCTAACCAATGCTAGCTACTCTAATTTAACGAATTGAAGTCTAACCAATCCTAGCTACTCTAATTTAATGATTCGAATTCTAACCATTGCTAGCTACTCTAATTGAACGAATCGAAGTCTAACCAATGCTAGCTACTCTAATTTAACGAATCGAAGTCTAACCAATGCTAGCTACTCTAATTTAACGAATCGAAGTCTAACCAATGCTAGCTACTCTAATTTAACGATTCGAACTCTAACCAATGCTAGCTACTCTAATTTAACGAATCGAAGTCTAACCAATAATGCTAGCTACTCTAATTTAACGATTCGAACTCTAACCAATGCTAGCTACTCTAATTTAACGATTCGAACTCTAACCAATGCTAGCTACTCTAATTTAACGAATCGAAGTCTAACCAATAATGCTAGCTACTCTAATTTAACGAATCGAAGTCTAACCAATGCTAGCTACTCTAATTTAACGATTCGAAGTCTAACCAATGCTAGCTACTCTAATTTAACGATTCGAAGTCGAACCAATGCTAGCTACTCTAATTTAACGAATCGAAGTCTACCCAATGCTAGCTACTCTAATTTAACGATTCGAAGTCTAACCAATGCTAGCTACTCTAATTTAACGATTTGAACTCTAACCAATGCTAGCTACTCTAATTTAACGAATCGAAGTCTAACCAATAATGCTAGCTACTCTAATTTAACGAATCGAAGTCTAACCAATAATGCTAGCTACTCTAATTGAACGATTCGAAGTCGAACCAATGCTAGCTACTCTAATGTAACGAATCGAAGTCTAACCAATGCTAGCTACTCTAATTTAACGAATCGAAGTCTACCCAATGCTAGCTACTCTAATTTAACGATTCGAACTCTAACCAATGCTAGCTACTCTAATTTAACGAATCGAAGTCTAACCAATAATGCTAGCTACTCTAATTTAACGAATCGAAGTCTAACCAATAATGCTAGCTACTCTAATTTAACGATTCGAAGTCGAACCAATGCTAGCTACTCTAATTTAACGATTCGAAGTCGAACCAATGCTAGCTACTCTAATTTAACGATTCGAAGTCGAACCAATGCTAGCTACTCTAATTTAACGATTCGAACTCTAACCAATGCTAGCTACTCTAATTTAACGATTCGAAGTCGAACCAATGCTAGCTACTCTAATTTAACGAATCGAACTCCAACCAATGCCAGCTACTCTAATTTAACGAATCGAAGTCTAGCCAATGCTAGCTACTCTAATTTAACGATTCGAAGTCTAACCAATGCTAGCTACTCTAATTTAACGATTCGAAGTCGAACCAATGCTAGCTACTCTAATTTAACGAATCGAAGTCTACCCAATGCTAGCTACTATAATTTAACGATTCGAAGTCTAACCAATGCTAGCTACTCTAATTTAACGATTTGAACTCTAACCAATGCTAGCTACTCTAATTTAACGAATCGAAGTCTACCCAATGCTAGCTACTCTAATTTAACGATTCGAACTCTAACCAATGCTAGCTACTCTAATTTAACGAATCGAAGTCTAACCAATAATGCTAGCTACTCTAATTTAACGAATCGAAGTCTAACCAATAATGCTAGCTACTCTAATTTAACGATTCGAAGTCGAACCAATGCTAGCTACTCTAATCGAACGAATCGAAGTCTAACCAATGCTAGCTACTCTAATTTAACGAATCGAACTCTAACCAATAATGCTAGCTACTCTAATTTAAAGATTCGAAGTCGAACCAATGCTAGCTACTCTAATCTAACGATTCGAAGTCTAACCAATAATGCTAGCTACTCTAATTAAACGAATCGAAATCTAACCAATGCTAGCTACTCTAATTTAACGATTCGAAGTCTACCCAATGCTAGCTACTCTAATCTAACGAATCTAAGTATAACCAATGCTAGCTACTCTAATTTAACGAATCGAAGTCTAACCAATGCTAGCTACTCTAATTTAACGAATCGAAGTCTAACCAATGCTAGCTACTCTAATTTAACGATTCGAACTCTAACCAATGCTAGCTACTCTAATTTAACGAATCGAAGTCTAACCAATAATGCTAGCTACTCTAATTTAACGAATCGAAGTCTAACCAATGCTAGCTACTCTAATTTAACGATTCGAACTCTAACCAATGCTAGCTACTCTAATTTAACGAATCGAAGTCTAACCAATAATGCTAGCTACTCTAATTTAACGATTCGAACTCTAACCAACGCTAGCTACTCTAATTTAACGATTCGAACTCTAACCAATGCTAGCTACTCTAATTTAACGAATCGAAGTCTAACCAATAATGCTAGCTACTCTAATTTAACGAATTGAAGTCTAACCAATCCTAGCTACTCTAATTTAATGATTCGAATTCTAACCACTGCTAGCTACTCTAATTGAACGATTCGAAGTCTAACCAATGCTAGCTACTCTAATTTAACGATTCGAACTCTAACCAATGCTAGCTACTCTAATTTAACGATTCGAACTCTAACCAATGCTAGCTACTCTAATTTAACGATTCGAACTCTAACCAATGCTAGCTACTCTAATTTAACGAATCGAAGTCTAACCAATAATGCTAGCTACTCGAATTTAACGAATTGAAGTCTAACCAATCCTAGCTACTCTAATTTAATGATTCGAATTCTAACCACTGCTAGCTACTCTAATTGAACGATTCGAAGTCTAACCAATGCTAGCTACTCTAATTTAACGACTCGAACTCTAACCAATGCTAGCTACTCTAATTTAACGATTCGAACTCTAACCAATGCTAGCTACTCTAATTTAACGAATCGAAGTCTAACCAATAATGCTAGCTACTCTAATTTAACGAATTGAAGTCTAACCAATCCTAGCTACTCTAATTTAATGATTCGAATTCTAACCACTGCTAGCTACTCTAATTGAACGAATCGAAGTCTAACCAATGCTAGCTACTCTAATTTAACGAATCGAAGTCTAACCAATGCTAGCTACTCTAATCTAACGAATCGAAGTCTAACCAATGCTAGCTACTCTAATTTAACGATTCGAACTCTAACCAATGCTAGCTACTCTAATTTAACGAATCGAAGTCTAACCAATAATGCTAGCTACTCTAATTTAACGATTCGAACTCTAACCAATGCTAGCTACTCTAATTTAACGATTCGAACTCTAACCAATGCTAGCTACTCTAATTTAACGAATCGAAGTCTAACCAATAATGCTAGCTACTCTAATTTAACGAATCGAAGTCTAACCAATGCTAGCTACTCTAATTTAACGATTCGAAGTCTAACCAATGCTAGCTACTCTAATTTAACGATTCGAAGTCGAACCAATGCTAGCTACTCTAATTTAACGAATCGAAGTCTACCCAATGCTAGCTACTCTAATTTAACGATTCGAAGTCTAACCAATGCTAGCTACTCTAATTTAACGATTTGAACTCTAACCAATGCTAGCTACTCTAATTTAACGAATCGAAGTCTAACCAATAATGCTAGCTACTCTAATTTAACGAATCGAAGTCTAACCAATAATGCTAGCTACTCTAATTTAACGATTCGAAGTCGAACCAATGCTAGCTACTCTAATGTAACGAATCGAAGTCTAACCAATGCTAGCTACTCTAATTTAACGAATCGAAGTCTACCCAATGCTAGCTACTCTAATTTAACGATTCGAACTCTAACCAATGCTAGCTACTCTAATTTAACGAATCGAAGTCTAACCAATAATGCTAGCTACTCTAATTTAACGAATCGAAGTCTAACCAATAATGCTAGCTACTCTAATTTAACGATTCGAAGTCGAACCAATGCTAGCTACTCTAATTTAACGATTCGAAGTCGAACCAATGCTAGCTACTCTAATTTAACGATTCGAAGTCGAACCAATGCTAGCTACTCTAATTTAACGATTCGAACTCTAACCAATGCTAGCTACTCTAATTTAACGATTCGAAGTCGAACCAATGCTAGCTACTCTAATTTAACGAATCGAACTCCAACCAATGCTAGCTACTCTAATTTAACGAATCGAAGTCTAGCCAATGCTAGCTACTCTAATTTAACGATTCGAAGTCTAACCAATGCTAGCTACTCTAATTTAACGATTCGAAGTCGAACCAATGCTAGCTACTCTAATTTAACGAATCGAAGTCTACCCAATGCTAGCTACTATAATTTAACGATTCGAACTCTAACCAATGCTAGCTACTCTAATTTAACGAATCGAAGTCTAACCAATAATGCTAGCTACTCTAATTTAACGAATCGAAGTCTAACCAATAATGCTAGCTACTCTAATTTAACGATTCGAAGTCGAACCAATGCTAGCTACTCTAATTTAACGATTCGAAGTCGAACCAATGCTAGCTACTCTAATTTAACGATTCGAAGTCGAACCAATGCTAGCTACTCTAATTTAACGATTCGAAGTCTAACCAATGCTAGCTACTCTAATTTAACGAATTGAAGTCTAACCAATCCTAGCTACTCTAATTTAATGATTCGAATTCTAACCATTGCTAGCTACTCTAATTGAACGAATCGAAGTCTAACCAATGCTAGCTACTCTAATTTAACGAATCGAAGTCTAACCAATGCTAGCTACTCTAATTTAACGAATCGAAGTCTAACCAATGCTAGCTACTCTAATTTAACGATTCGAACTCTAACCAATGCTAGCTACTCTAATTTAACGAATCGAAGTCTAACCAATAATGCTAGCTACTCTAATTTAACGATTCGAACTCTAACCAATGCTAGCTACTCTAATTTAACGATTCGAACTCTAACCAATGCTAGCTACTCTAATTTAACGAATCGAAGTCTAACCAATAATGCTAGCTACTCTAATTTAACGAATCGAAGTCTAACCAATGCTAGCTACTCTAATTTAACGATTCGAAGTCTAACCAATGCTAGCTACTCTAATTTAACGATTCGAAGTCGAACCAATGCTAGCTACTCTAATTTAACGAATCGAAGTCTACCCAATGCTAGCTACTCTAATTTAACGATTCGAAGTCTAACCAATGCTAGCTACTCTAATTTAACGATTTGAACTCTAACCAATGCTAGCTACTCTAATTTAACGAATCGAAGTCTAACCAATAATGCTAGCTACTCTAATTTAACGAATCGAAGTCTAACCAATAATGCTAGCTACTCTAATTGAACGATTCGAAGTCGAACCAATGCTAGCTACTCTAATGTAACGAATCGAAGTCTAACCAATGCTAGCTACTCTAATTTAACGAATCGAAGTCTACCCAATGCTAGCTACTCTAATTTAACGATTCGAACTCTAACCAATGCTAGCTACTCTAATTTAACGAATCGAAGTCTAACCAATAATGCTAGCTACTCTAATTTAACGAATCGAAGTCTAACCAATAATGCTAGCTACTCTAATTTAACGATTCGAAGTCGAACCAATGCTAGCTACTCTAATTTAACGATTCGAAGTCGAACCAATGCTAGCTACTCTAATTTAACGATTCGAAGTCGAACCAATGCTAGCTACTCTAATTTAACGATTCGAACTCTAACCAATGCTAGCTACTCTAATTTAACGATTCGAAGTCGAACCAATGCTAGCTACTCTAATTTAACGAATCGAACTCCAACCAATGCTAGCTACTCTAATTTAACGAATCGAAGTCTAGCCAATGCTAGCTACTCTAATTTAACGATTCGAAGTCTAACCAATGCTAGCTACTCTAATTTAACGATTCGAAGTCGAACCAATGCTAGCTACTCTAATTTAACGAATCGAAGTCTACCCAATGCTAGCTACTATAATTTAACGATTCGAAGTCTAACCAATGCTAGCTACTCTAATTTAACGATTTGAACTCTAACCAATGCTAGCTACTCTAATTTAACGAATCGAAGTCTACCCAATGCTAGCTACTCTAATTTAACGATTCGAACTCTAACCAATGCTAGCTACTCTAATTTAACGAATCGAAGTCTAACCAATAATGCTAGCTACTCTAATTTAACGAATCGAAGTCTAACCAATAATGCTAGCTACTCTAATTTAACGATTCGAAGTCGAACCAATGCTAGCTACTCTAATTTAACGATTCGAAGTCGAACCAATGCTAGCTACTCTAATTTAACGATTCGAAGTCGAACCAATGCTAGCTACTCTAATTTAACGATTCGAACTCTAACCAATGCTAGCTACTCTAATTTAACGATTCGAAGTCGAACCAATGCTAGCTACTCTAATTTAACGAATCGAACTCCAACCAATGCTAGCTACTCTAATTTAACGAATCGAAGTCTAGCCAATGCTAGCTACTCTAATTTAACGATTCGAACTCTAACCAATGCTAGCTACTCTAATTTAACGATTCGAAGTCGAACCAATGCTAGCTACTCTAATTTAACGATTCGAACTCTAACCAATGCTAGCTACTCTAATTTAACGATTTGAACTCTAACCAATGCTAGCTACTCTAATTTAACGAATCGAACTCTAACCAATGCTAGCTACTCTAATTTAACGAATCGAAGTCTAACCAATAATGCTAGCTACTCTAATTTAACGATTCGAAGTCTAACCAATGCTAGCTACTCTAATTTAACGAATCGAACTCTAACCAATAATGCTAGCTACTCTAATTTAACGATTCGAAGTCGAACCAATGCTAGCTACTCTAATTTAACGAATCGAAGTCTAACCAATGCTAGCTACTCTAATTTAACGATTCGAAGTCTAACCAATGCTAGCTACTCTAATTTAACGAATCGAACTCTAACCAATGCTAGCTACTCTAATTTAACGAATCGAAGTCTAGCCAATGCTAGCTACTCTAATTTAACGATTCGAAGTCTAACCAATGCTAGCTACTCTAATTTAACGAATCGAAGTCTAACCAATAATGCTAGCTACTCTAATTTAACGATTCGAAATCTAACCAATGCTAGCTACTCTAAGTTAACGATTCGAACTCTAACCAATGCTAGCTACTCTAATTTAACGAATCGAAGTCTAACCAATAATGCTAGCTACTCTAATTTAACGATTCGAAGTCTAACCAATGCTAGCTACTCTAATTTAACGAATCGAACTCTAACCAATAATGCTAGCTACTCTAATTTAACGAATCGAAGTCGAACCAATGCTAGCTACTCTAATCTAACGATTCGAAGTCTAACCAATAATGCTAGCTACTCTAATTTAACGAATCGAAGTCTAATCAATGCTAGCTACTCTAATTTAACGAATCGAAGTCTAACCAATGCTAGCTACTCTAATTTAACGAATCGAAGTCTAACCAATAATGCTAGCTACTCTAATTTAACGAATCGAAGTCTAATCAATGCTAGCTACTCTAATTTAACGAATCGAAGTCTAACCAATGCTAGCTACTCTAATTTAACGAATCGAACTCTAACCAATAATGCTAGCTACTCTAATTTAACGAATCGAAGTCTAACCAATGCTAGCTACTCTAATTTAACGAATCGAAGTCTAACCAATAATGCTAGCTACTCTAATTTAACGATTCGAAGTCTACCCAATGCTAGCTACTCTAATTTAACGAATCGAAGTCTAACCAATAATTCTAGCTACTCTAATTTAACGATTCGAAGTCTACCCAATGCTAGCTACTCTAATCTAACGAATCTAAGTATAACCAATGATAGCTACTCTAATTTAACGAATCGAAGTCTAACCAATGCTAGCTACTCTAATCTAACGAATCGAACTCTAACCAATAATGCTAGCTACTCTAATTTAACGAATCGAAGTTTAACCAATAATTCTAGCTACTCTAATTTAACGATTCGAAGTCTACCCAATGCTAGCTACTCTAATCTAACGAATCTAAGTATAACCAATGATAGCTACTCTAATTTAACGAATCGAAATCTAACCAATGCTAGCTACTCTAATTTAACGATTCGAAGTCTACCCAATGCTAGCTACTCTAATCGAACGAATCTAAGTATAACCAATGATAGCTAATCTAATTTAACGAATCGAAATCTAACCAATGCTAGCTACTCTAATTTAACGATTCGAAGTCTAACCAATGCTAGCTACTCTAATTTAACGATTCGAAGTTTACCCAATGCTAGCTACTCTAATCTAACGCATCTAAGTATAACCAATGCTAGCTACTCTAATTTAACGATTCGAAGTTTACCCAATGCTAGCTACTCTAATCTAACGAATCTAAGTATACCCAATGCTAGCTACTCTAATTTAACGATTCGAAGTCTACCCAATGCTAGCTACTCTAATCTAACGAATCGAAGTCCAACCAATGCTAGCTACTCTAATTTAACGAATCGAAGTCTAACCAATGCTAGCTACTCTAATTTAACGAATCGAAGTATAACCAATGCTAGCTACTCTAATTTAACGATTCGAAGTCTACCCAATGCTAACTACTCTAATCTAACGAATCTAAGTATAACCAATGATAGCTAATCTAATTTAACACATAATTTCCAGTCTTATTACTTTTTACAATCAACTAATCAATAAAATGTAAAATATTCTGGGCAGACCCGGTTTGTAAGTATATCTTTTAGTATAAAACAATTTATTCAACCAAATATACTTAGGAATGTATGTTTGTTGTATAGTATATCTCGTTCGATCCATTACTAGATTCCATAGACTTCCTTAGCATTTAAATAGCCCGATTGTCCTCATTCAATGCGGATTGGTTGATTATTCCTGCTCCGGTAACCTCTGATTGGTTGGTATATATTGGGGATACTGACTTACTCATGCATGCACGGCTATCTGATTGGTTGTTCATTGAGGCTTCCGCTACTTGTGATTGGTTAACATAAACTCTTCCCACCATTGTATTGCTATTCTCTTGAACTTTCTCCTCCACTGTGTTGCTATTATCTCGCCCTCTCCCCTCCACTACTGTGTTGGTATTCTCCTCAGTGATTGTGTTCTGGCAGTTTGTATCAGTTTCTGTAGTTACCTCGTTTCTACCAACTTTAGATTCATCGATAGTATCATAGGGATGCTCTTCATTTGTTATCTGATCATCTCGACTACTGGAGGTGAGTGGAGTAAGATTGACAGGTGACCGATTGGTTGATGAGTGATTTACAGACCTCGCATTGGCTGTTTGATTTATAGTTATCCCATTGGATGGTGGATTTAGATAGTTCTCATTGAATGGTTGGTTTCGAAAACTCTCAGTGGCTAATGACCGATTGTTTGAAGCTCGAATGGCTGGTATCTCTAATTCTTCATAGGGGTGACTCGGGATGCTAGCTGGACCATCCAGTCCATATACAACTGTGTCATCGTAGACAGGACTACGAGGTTTTCTATTCCGATATCTTTTGAGTAAAATGATTGCCAATACGACTATAACAATCACTGCCATTCCACTTCCAACAACACCTCCAATGATTGCAGCAGAGGAATTGGAATGTGTAGGAAATTCTTCTAAAAATATAACAATAATAAAATGTTTTTGAACTTGTACTGGGTGTGTGCGGGTGTGTGGGGGTGTGTGCGGGTGTGTGCGGGTGTGTGCGGGTGTGTGCGGGTGTGGGGGGGTGTGTGGGGGTGTGTGCGGGTGTGTGCGGGTGTGTGCGTGTGTGGGTGGGTGTGTGCGGGTGTGTGCGGGTGTGTGGGGGTGTGTGGGGGTGTGTGCGGGTGTGTGCGGGTGTGTGCGGGTGTGTGCGGGTGTGGGGGGGGTGTGTGCGGGTGCGTGCGGGTGCGTGCGGGTGCGTGCGGGTGTGTGCGGGTGTGGGGGGGTGTGTGCGGGTGTGGGGGGGGGTGTGTGCGGGTGTGTGCGGGTGTGTGCGGGTGCGTGCGGGTGCGTGCGGGTGTGTGCGGGTGTGGGGGGGTGTGTGCGGGTGTGGGGGGGGGTGTGTGCGGGTGTGTGCGGGTGTGCGGTGTGGCGGGGTGTGTGCGGGTGTGTGCGGGTGTGTGCGGGTGTGGGGGGGTGCGGGGGGGTGTGTGTGCGGGTGTGTGCGGGTGTGCGGAGCCTCTTTCATAAGGATTGCTGGTTTGAGTGAGCATTGAACTTCAGTACAGTAACATTACAATTAATACAGATAGTTTTTTTTAATTATGGTAAAATGTTTTTTAAAATAATTACAAATATAAAATTATAGAATTAAAAGGGGGATATATAAATATAGAGCTGGATAATATATTCCCAGTCAGAAAAACGGGGGGGGGGGGGGGGCGATTTTCTTGCTAAAGATGAGAGCCCAGGCGCATTTTCACAGTGCAAGTTGTGCATATTGAAGATGAGTTTCTTTTTTTTGGGGGGAGGGGGGGGGGAGGCTTCCAATCCATTTAGGATTATTCTTGTTCGTCAAAAACATTGGATTGGTAAATTTTCCCGCGAACTTTACAATGAAATACCGACGATCTGCTAGTAAGTTTCACGAAATCGCCCCAAAAGCAGACAAATAGCTGAGTATTTATAAATAAATAGGGCTGCTCTTTCGTCGTTGGCAACCCCAATTTATAGCGGGAAATTTCAATTCTCCAAACTGACAAATAGCAAACAATTGTAACAACTCGTTGTATCTCACCTGATGCTGGTTCACCTTCTATTATAGGAGTTGGATCCTGACAACCAAACTCATTACAGGCCACCACTGAGAAATAATGACGTTCATTGGGTAATTCTGAGACGATTATGTAAGAATCATTTGTATTTCCTGTTGTTATAGTAACAATGTTACCGTTACTGTTGGTGTACTCAACTCTAAACCATTGATCAGATCCACCATTGAATCCTGGTGTCCAACTAACTATAACTCTGGAATTATCAACTGCTTCTACTTTAACTCCAGTCGGCATATGTGGAGGTCCTATAGGTTCCAACTTAACGTCACATTCACCAAAAGTACCGATACCATTTCTAACCCTCCCAAAGTAGGTTAAATTAAGATCATCACTGGTTACATCATATATCATTAGACTTATGACAGCAATATTTTTATACCCAAAGTTCTCCACTACAACTGATGTTCTATATTTATCACCATCGGGCAGCTCCTTATTTAAGTCAACTTCACTAAGCCAATAATAACTCGATACAGCTGGATAACTTTCCAATGTACATGTTAGCGTAACGACATTCCCAACATCTCCTATAACAGTTCGCTCTGTGTCTTTGTGAATAATCCAAATGGGTTTGTCTAAGAAAATCGAAAAATATTTGATTTGCAAGCTGCAAAGCTTTAGGGGTAATCCTATATGTTATGTTGGACAATACCTTTATACCGGTACATTGTTTGTTGTATTTGTTATTGTTTTTACATAATGTATAAATAAATCTATCTTTATTTTATTTGAAACAATATTTGTTATACTACTACTACTACTAGGTCGAGCGAACTCGGACAGTGGAAATGAGATCATTCCAGGCTTCCCGATTCTCCATAGTTGTCGCAATTTCGTTTCTCCCAAGTTCAGTATCCCTTTCAAGTTGATCTATATATGTTATGGCCGGTCGTCCACGACTACGCTTTCCATGAGTTGGTTGCCAGAGAAGTAGATCTGGTATGACCTCATCTTTACTTCGCCAGCAGTGCCCAATGTATCTTAATCTGCGTTCACGGAGGGTGGTTGATACAGGTGGTATTGTACCATAAAGCTCGGCGTTTGTCATGTGTTGTCTCCAGCTGATGTTTAGGGCTGCCCTTAGTAGTCTTGTGTAGCAACCATCAATTCGTTGTTCAAGTGATTTAGTCAGTGTCCAGGTCTCACCCCCGTATAAAAATACACTTTCCACTGTGGCTCGAAAGAACTTAGTCTTCAGGTGCCTGGAGAGATCTGATTTCCAGATGGTATCCATTTTTGATAGAGCTACCCAAGCCTCTGCTTTCCTAACTTCTATGTCCTTTTTGCTACTCTCTATCCATGATCCAAGGTACTGGAAGTCGTCGACTTTCCTTAGTTGATTATTATCAATGGTTGTCAAGTTTTCATCAACATTAAAGGTCATGAATTCGGTCTTGGTAGCATTTACATGCAATCCAACCTCCTTAGCAGCCCTCTCCACTTTATTTAGTAGAAGCTGTGCATCTGCTAGCGTATTAGAGAGCAGGGCGATATCATCCGCAAAGTCGGTGTCTGTGACTGTATTTGCCGGATATCTACTACTTCTGCGTTCTTGAAGTGTGAATCCCAGATCTTCACCCTTTGTGGCCGTCCTCATTGCGTAATTCAGCACAATTACAAAATAGTAATGGTGCTAATGTGTCACTTTGCAGTACCCCAGCCAGGATTGAGAAAAACTCAGTTTCACCATCTGGTGAGAGTACCTGCGCTTCTGTGTCACAATATAACAATCCAATCCAATGCCAGCAACAATTACTTCTGGTGGTCCATAAGCTCTTAGGATTTCAAGCATTTTACCTCTATGGATTGAGTCGAATGCTTTCTTGAAGTCCACAAAAGTCATGACTGCGGGAATATTCTTCGACTTAATTCCTTCAATCAGTCTCCGTAGTGCAAGTATCTGAGCTATTGTTGATCTACTTGGTCGAAATCCGTTTTGGCTCTTACGCAGTAGTTTCTCTATGTGAGGCCTAATCCTATATAGAATCATTTTATTGTATATTTTGGCAGCTACCACAAGCAGACAGATCCCACGATAGTTTGTTGGTATACCGAGGTTTCCTTTCTTGGGGAGAGGCATTAGTTGACCTTTAGTCCAAATTGGTGGTGGCTTTTCCCCTTTTAACATCCGGTTGCAAACATTC
>JAUCBJ010004959.1:0-88304 GCA_032718475.1 Nemertoderma westbladi | reverse complement strand
GTATTATTATTATCTACTGTATGTAAGCAGTTCAATACGTAAGCCTAATTTATATTTGGTACATTTTATATAATGGACTGAATTGTGTTTATAAGACATTATTGCGGTATTACAGTACCTTTACTATTGTAAAGAAAACATTCGGTCAATAAATTAATATATACTATGTAATGCCCCATCCATGCTACCGTGGTAGTTTTCTGTATTATACAGTAGTTCAAGATAGAAAATATTAAAAAAATGTATAAAATTTATAAAATTCAAAGTCCTAATAAGCAATATTTGAAAAATACTGTAGGCCTAAATATTGAATTTGTCATTGACAATTATTATTAATAACACGTCAACGGTAATAATAAATAATGAATTATAATTTATAATACATTTTTCGTGGTGTCGGCCTATAAGGTGTCATGTCCGTTTGTTCAACGGACATGATAACACAAGTTTTCAGTGTAGGCCTAATCACACTTTTATTAGTGTTGAATTCCTTTGAAAAAACTTATATGGTATTTAAATTAAAATTGAGAAAAATATGTATTTTTACAATATTATGTAATAGACCCTGCAGTAATATTGTTAATAATACAATATCATTTATCCTAGACTCTGTAGGCCGAACAATATTAGCTGTGATATAATAACATTGTCTTACCTCAGCAGGCTCATAATAAGCATTAAACAGATGAACTGGAATATTGGTGCCGTAAAAACAATAACAACAAACGATTATAAATAATTATTGTAAAAATGAATCAAAACATAAATAAATAACATTGGACACAAAAGCAATAATTAATTGGGTTGGCTGGAATATGTCATTGCAACACAACGGTGGGATTCTGGCTATTATTGACATCTGTGGCCTATTGTACTGCCTGACCAACAACAACCCACATAACGTTTGTGAATTTATAATGGTGGAATTATTAATTCCATTGTCATCAAGTCATAGGGAGGAGGCCTGTAACTTAGTCAGAGTCATAAGCCTTTCTGTACGTTCTTTCTATCTGTAGGCCTAGGCCTATAACTACAGTAACTATGTTGCAAAAAAAAATGGATGTAGGGCCTACAGTAAAAATATACAGGTACAATTATATATTTATCTTTATACTGTAGAAAACCAATTCATTCATTTCTATTAAATAATTCATTTTCTTTGTAGTAAATTCTATGGAGGAAACATGCGGCAAAGAGGAAAATGGTGGCATAAATATTAATAATGGTGAACTGGTATAGGTTAAAAATATCGAGACCTGAAAAATATCGAGAGTAAAAATATCGAGAGTAAAAATATCGAGTGTTGAAAAATATCGAGAGTAAAAATATCGAGTGTTGAAAAATATCGAGAGTAAAAATATCGAGAGTAAAAATATCGAGTGTTGAAAAATATCGAGAGTAAAAATATCGAGTGTTGAAAAATATCGAGAGTAAAAATATCGAGAGTAAAAATATCGAGAGTAAAAATATCGAGAGTAAAAATATCGAGAGTAAAAATATCGAGAGTAAAAATATCGAGTGTTGAAAAATATCGAGAGTAAAAATATCGAGAGTAAAAATATCGAGAGTAAAAATATCGAGAGTAAAAATATCGAGAGTAAAAATATCGAGAGTAAAAATATCGAGAGTAAAAATATCAAGAGTAAAAATATCGAGAGTAAAAATATCGCGATTAAAAAATATCGAGAGTAAAAATATCGAGAGTAAAAATATCGCGTGATGAAAAATATCGAAAATATCGAGAGTAAAAATATCGAATAAATTTTTATGGTAGCTAATGTTTTACAAACCACACCTATAGCTATAAAACAAATTAATTTTTATAAATAAGACGTTGTTTATTTTATTTTCACTATGGTATTATAAAGTTTCCTAGCATTTTCATTGTAGCTACATAGAGTTTTTACATAAACAATGTTTATTAGTGTTTTCATTGTAGCTTTTGATAGTAAGATGGTAGCTAGCAAATAATTATATTACCGTGTAAATAAAACACATAAATGTCCCAAATGGCGGGAAATTCAAACCGATATTGGTATATGGTATTTCAGTCTGCGAGTGGTTTATTGTAGCTAGTGTTTTCGTTGGTAGCTACTGTACTCTAGTGTTTCATTCCAAAAATTATAGCTAATTTTACTCGCGCGTTATTTTTACTATCGATATTTTTACTCTCGATATTTTTACTCTCGATATTTTTACACTCGATATTTTTACTCCCGATATTTTTACTCGCGATATTTTTACTCCCGATATTTTTACTCCTGATATTTTTACTCCCGATATTTTTACTCTCGATATTTTTACTCTCGATATTTTTACTCGCGATATTTTTCATGTCTCGATATTTTTCAATATAACCATTGAACTCGGTTTAAGGTTAGCGTTACATAATGTTAGGCGTTAAAGTTACCTATAAGATTAGGCGTTACTAGAGTTACATAACCCAGTGAAAATGCGCATGCGTCCCGCAAGTGATATTAAAGCGCCATGCGTTTTTATTATGGCTCATTAAATACTGCAGCGATAAAACTCTTGTGATTCGCATGTTAGAAATACGGACGCGATTCCGCGCATGTGATTCACACCATATTTCACGCATATTTTACACCATGATTCCAGTAAATTCCCTTGTGAATCGCATGTTTTTAATTACACTAAAGATAATTAATTAAAATAAAGTTGCCTATTAAGAAATAAATTGATTTAAAATATAAAATTGGTGAATATAAATTATCTAATATGGCTGTCAAATACAGAGATTATATTAATATATTTTATAGAATTGAAAATTATAGGGAATGATTAAAAGTGTATCATGGTTATTCTAATATGTTTGTATTATCCTGTATATAAACCAACCATTTATAGTATTGATTCATACAGATGTCTAATAATGTTCTATGTCTAGAGAGTGTAATGTAAGATAAGTAGGCAGATGGTATGGTAGCCCATAGTATCAAACAGTTAGTAATGGAATAATCAACTACATACAGAAGGCCATCCTATCATATTTTATGTCCCTAGACAGTTTCAGTATTATTATAAAATTACACAAATATCACAACCAACAGATTTTTGCGATATTTTTGCATCGTAACGCATGTAAGTCGCAAGTGAATCACAGGCTTTATGCGCCTGAACGCAAGTTGTTGCGATATCTATGTAACAGGCTCATTCCATGTAAAGTGCGGGACATTCGTACGACATTTTGTGCATACTTTAGCATTGTACATCAAGATAATGAACTAAAATATTATAATGCTTGTGTTTCTTAGAAAAACCAATTATCTGTTCAGTAAAAAAAAACAGTTTGAAAAACCTGCAGCAGTCTATTTCTCAGAATTCTTTCTTCAAAAAAATTGTAAAGTGCGGGACGCGTATCAAGTTGAAATTCTCAACTGCCAACTTCATTGCTAAAGTTCAGCGAATTGGGTAAAGTTCGTGGGAAATGTTTTGTTTCATGATGTTCGTACAGTAGATATGTAGGGAAAATAAATTAGCCTTTAGTAAGCTTGTAGGTAACATCAATGAAACAGGGGAGTAGTTTAAGTGCAGCAAAGTATGTAAAGTGTGGGACATTTCATTGTAAAGTGTGGGACTCGTGCGATTTTATCATTTATAAACACATTAAATCGTTAATTATTACAATATTCCGACTAAATAAGTGATAGTTATAAATTTGTCAGTGAGATTGCTACATATAATTTGAACTTAAAAATGAATGACAATGCAACTAACCCTAACCAAAATACTAAACCTAACCTACCAAACTTAGTTGGCCCTGTGAAGCCCCTTACTACTGCGTACGTATACATGTAAGGCATGGCGATAGTAAATTTGTTTGTAGTACTTTTAGGGTTACAGTACAGAAATTATTTTCAGCTTAAATGATAGAACTTTCGCATGTCATCCACCCAAGGTCTGATGGAGTAGCCCCCAAAAAAGGTCACTATAAAATAGATATATCATTTAGCTATTAATATTATTTAGATATATTATATTATTTATTTATATTATTTATTTATATTATTTATTCTTATAGCGGAATATTAAAACATGGGTGGGAATGAATGTGACACGATTGTCTGGCCTCCCGGTTACAGGACATTGCGAAATTCTCCAAATCCATCAGTCCTGGGTATCTTAGTTGCCATCTGCGGTAGTAGCGAGTGGATCTGGAGAGTGGATCTATATATTACTGTATCGTTTCTGTATTCTTCGCTAAAAAGTTAAGTTAGCAGAAGCTGCTTTAGAGATTATAAAATTAGCAGAACAATAATTTATTACTACTGTACTATACAATATTCTGGTAAATAAACTGTTTTCAATCTTTATTGATGGTGATTATTTTTGGCGATAGTGAGTTGAAATGAGTACAATATTTTGGTTGAATATTACTATCGGACAATTTAACATTGTTAGCAATTTAGTATTTTGTTTTGTTTATGGTAACTTGGTGATTTGACTCATACCGCTCTAATTATCAATAAATAAACAACCGTTACATAAGAAATAAAAAGATAACATTACTAACTACTTTAAATTTTTGAAATTGTTAATAAATATAGTAATGATCCGAGGTGGGAGGAGCATGAGATGAAAGGGGGGGGGGGGGGGGGGGGGGGGGTTCGACGTGATGAATAAAAAATTCATCCCTCGCCAGGAAAATTCGACACAAATAACAGCGGTTACTTCCAAAAATAAACTGTAACCTGTATAAATAAATATAAATATAAATTCGTCGAAATGGGGTTTGCGTCAAGTTTACCCTTCCCTGTCTGCAAATACTAAAATGAATTCTTATACAATTTATTCAAAACTTTCGAAGACTGGTGGTTTCGGTAACTTCGTTATCTGTTTGAACTTCTTCATTAGTAATACTCCTATTAACAGTTTCGTTTCGTTCAGCGCAACGAGACCGGCAACAACACATTCGTTTCATTAGGCTGCACGATTTAATATGCCACGAATTCGGCAAAACCAACAAAACAAAACTAAATATTATCAAAACCGATCCGCCAGCTTTTAGCGCCCCGAAATAAACGCTTCTAAATATAGCGTCAATGGCAGCGTTGATAGGTATTCCAGTTAGCATTCCTATCGTAATAAACAGCGGGTAGGTGTAAATAACACCAAAATTGACAAAGAAATTAAAAGCTAGACCGGTGGCTGACATACCCATCAGCATCTCCCATGGAATATCACTCCATTCCCAATGTTCTGTTCCAGACATTTTTAGCGCCAACACCAAAGGAGAAAAAATAATCATATTAAATATACTGAGTATAGAAATAAACAAAGCCACTTGATAAAGAGATGCGTCGCCTATTATTTTCTTGAATAAAACATTGTATAGCGCTGACAGAAACGCAGCCAACAAAACCAAAGAGACAGAAAGGGCGGAAGGACCTTTAAATCCATCTTCCGACACAATAAGAACAACACCTCCGACAGAGAGAAGCACTGAACATAACTTTAAAACGAGAACAGACTCTCCTAGAATTATCAGCGACAAGATGTAAACGAAAACGTTATTTACGGAAAATATTGCAGTAACGTCTGTTGCTGCTTTGGTTTCTAACGCTTTCATGTAAGTGACGTTGGCCACCAGCCAGATCACACTGAACAGACCAACTTTGAAAAGGAAACTTTCAAAGGTTAACCCATTTACGGAAAACACAGTGGCGGATTCTCTGTACATATCGAATAGAGACAGATCTCGTCGTCGTTTGATTAGTCTTGGCACGCAGACGATCGGGAATAAAAAGCAACCCCAGTTTGTGGTGAACCAAATCATAAATAAGGGGGCCTGGAAGTTTTTAGTCAATGTGGACTTCCCTATTTGGGTGTTGGTGGAAAAGGTAACGGCAATAAGAACCACGAGCAGTATTCCGTAGCACATCTTCTGCCTTGTTCTAACTTCAGGTTGAGGCGGCGGTGGTTCCATCTTCTTATTTATTTTATAGCAAGTTTAATATTTTAATAAACGTAGTGGTACTGGTACATACTTATTATACTTTGAAGAAAGTCGATTAGTTACTTTACACCATTACAATACGGTTGTACAAAACAAACCTACCGAAATAAAAGTGCTAGCTAACTACGAAACGCGCAAATTACCAAGATTTAATTGGTACAATAATGAGTAGTCCAGTATATTGAAACAGTGAACAGTACCGGTACCTGACACTGCTGACAGTTGGCTGAAAACAAATAAACGAACGTTTTCTTCCTAAACCAAGGAAGTATTTCAAATAACCCGCCTTTTGTAGGAATGCCTACTGCCCAATGGTTCGCTATTGGCTAAATTGATTAGTGATGGTTTGTTGTATCTGAATGGCTCTCATGGAAAATTCGAATAGGGTTATTGCGCAAAAATAATTGTTGGGCTAGAAACAATTAAATAAGGTGTTATGAATCGAGTGGTGGGGTGTGTTTTTTTGTAAAAACATGAAGAAACGGTCGAAATAGCGTGTTTAAGGAGGGGTGGGGGGTCAGCCTCAGCACACCCCAAAATGTAACCTTACATTTTGGTTTCCCTGGTCCCTAAAATTTGGTGGAATTTATTTATTTATTTTTGAAATACTAAACTAAACATCGTCTGGGTAGTTTAAGAATAGACAAACAAAATATTTTTAAAATTGGCCCCCAAATGGCTCTATAATGGCCAAAAGTGCCTTTTTGCGCCAAAGGCTATTATTTCTCCATATTTCTTTAATATACTTCATGTAGAATTTGTACTTCATGTAGAATATATGTTCGGAAGACCCTTGCTTCCAATTCTTCTGAACGTTTTTAACTGAAAATTGTTTGGGGTCACTTTAGACCAAAATGGTCCAAAAAAGGGCTTTTATGGGCCATTTTGATGAAAAATTGCATTGCCAACCAAATTTGTTCACAAGAATTATGGACAAGGGTGTTCTGAACAAGTGTACCAAATTCCAACTAATTTCAGTTAATATTAGCGGAGAAATAGCCATTTTCATTAAAAACCGTCAATCTGAGATAAAGGTGTTTAGTTTAAGGAACAAATCAAACCGTCCCGCTTTTAGATAATTCTATTTTTCTTTGTGGAACAATATATTTGTCAAAAATGAATGAAATTCAAGAAAATTTCTTGTTTGCCAAACATCTGTATAACTAATAAAACAACTTTTTAGGAATTATATTTATTTGAAAACGGTTTGAAAGTTTAGAAAACTGATTGCAGATTTGAAATCTCCATTAAATTCGGCACTGTATAATAAAAAAAGTTTTTTGACAATTTACAAAATAGGCGGTTTGTTGTAGCAAAATAAGTAGAGAATTGTAAGATCCAGGCTGCCACTGAGGCCAGCAGACAGTGTTGACAGTAGGCCTATTACAATAATTATCGTACCAAATTTCGCAGCACTATTAATAATAAATTAGTTAATAATAGTATTTTGTGTTGGAGACGACATAATAGTTCAAATGTCAGTAAATATAATAAAAAATCTATTATTATTTTAATTAAAATAATAATCATACACCAGGCTCAGGAATATTTTTATTTATTTTATATTAATATTAATTTTAGTTTTATTTCAGGTACACTAAGCCGTCTACTAATTTTCTAAAATGTTCTTAATAAAATTGCATGAAATTTGAAACAGAGATAATTTGTAAAATTTCTACTTTGAGTTCAAATATTATGAAAAAAGTGAAGGTCTCCTCCGACTGCTGTAGTTACGGGCCTTACTGCCGTTGCACGGCAGATATTCTTCGAAATCTTCGTAATAATGTTGGTGCTGATGGTAAGATTGCCTTACTTTAATGATCCTAATGTGTAAATTAATATGAATTTTGTTGACAAATAGGAAATAGCCGAAATATAGAGGCCGTGGCGTGTGGAACTTATATGTTTTACTCAGGGCGATACTAGGGCGTATTTATAGGCCTAGGTAGTATTCAAAAAAAAAATATTCCGGAATAATATATCATTATTTTATTCCAGAAAATTACAGCTTTATTTTAACTTATTTATTTTTAACAGACAGCGGACGAAATTCAATCTCCTCCAGGGGAAAATCGACGAAAATATCAGCTGTTTACTCTCAAAAATGAAATTGTTACCTGTTCTTATTGACTTTTGTTTATTGTTTTGGTTAGAAAAAGCGCCACTGGACTGTAACCTGATCCTTTACCTTAACTGATTGTTTCACATTGAGACGATATATTAATTCGCCGAGTAGAACTCATCTCCATCTCAAGGTCAAAGGGATAAAAAGACTATATATTCCCATCTAATTAATAGTTATATTTTGTTCCAGGAAATTTTGTTCGTCAATTCTAAATAATAAAAGTTAGCTGATCCAAAATTCCATAGTGAAAGTGGAAACACTCAGAGAACTGCAGCCAGAAATATAAGAAAAACAGGAAGAAAACATTATTAAATTTTTAATTTCTTTTTCATTTTTAATTTCGCAACTAGGAAATAATAATAATAATTATAATATAAAGTCAATATTGTCAATTACTAGGCGCCATTACTTAGCATAGCTATAATAGTCTGAAAGACTTCGGGGTTGTAGTTAACAGGTTGCGAGTCGCCATAGTTACAGCGTTCGTACAAGGCCTGGTCGGGGAGCCACCAGACCATATTGCGAACCCCGGTGTCGGTGGAATCCAGATCGAGGGAGTTCAACTGGAAGACGAGAAAGTGGAACAATCTACCGTCGGTGGCGATGGCCTGAGTGACCACGGGGAGGTCGGATGGGCGAGTTAGGGCGCGAGACAACGCCCCGGAGAATGCGGCGAATAGCGCCCGGGCGAAGAGAATCGGGGTATCGGACCAGGGCGAGTTGGGGAAGCGGCGATGGAACGGGGCGACGAACTGGGTGTGCATCGCCGGGTTCTTATAACCCGAGGAGAAACCAGTGGATATCTCGTAGTTATCGGAGTAGTCGTAGACTCTGTGTAGATCTACCGTAGGGCTGGCGGGGTAGAAACTCTCGAATCTACGAGATTCAGTAGAGAGAATCTCCCGAGAGTCCGATATTATTGGCGCTAACGGCTGCTCGCAGGTGAGAACTCTACCGAACTTCCCGAAGACTTCGATTAGTTTCCCCTCTCGTGTCCACCGCACACGAGTCCGCACTCCCTCAGCGCCGCCCCGTTTCCATAGTTCCGGCATCCACCTCCCTAGGGTGTCTGTGAGTCTGAGGACACTAGTGACAAGATTCCCGATCCATATATCTTCCGGGACCCGCTCCAACTGGTTGTCTGTCAGTTTCGCGTGGACTATAGCGTTACGTAGCATCGCGTCTTGTATTGGGACTTCATAACGGCCCCGTAACCCTTTAATGGATGCTGGAAGATCGTAATCAACTATTATAGACTTGGTTAGATATAGACCCTGTTTTGGTCCTTCCCACAGGATAGATCTACTATCTCTGAATTGATACAAAGGTTCTGAACGAATAGCTTTAACCTTCGATTCTACAGGATAAACTCGGTGTTCGTCGTCGACAATCTCCAACTCAGGTTTGCCTTCTAGAACTCCCGATTCCAGAACTTCTTTCTCTAAGGTCGCCCGGTTGTCAATCATTCGCTTTACAACGAATTCGTAGTTTTTCTCCGGATCATTGTCTAGCAAACTTAAGCAGAACTTCCGATTTTGTTTGACTTTGTTTGGTATTAATAATGTTCTCGTTTTAAGCATCGGATTAGAAATGGCGGCCCTTTTAGCTGCCAAATTCAGCGCCATCCTAACTGCCTAAAGATTTAATACCGAGGAACCCATGCAGCAATGCTATGTCGAGAGTCGAGCTTGTTTATTTAGAAAAATGCGACTGAATGGGCCTACTACGACTACCCACATACAGATGTACCTGTATGCGAAGCTGAACTGAAATAATAAAATTTGTGTTCAAAACAGCAAAATATCAAATTTCCCGCCGCTTTTTTGTCAATGTTAGATGGGTGTTTTATTTGACATGCGCGAAATCGCGCAAAGGTCCGCGTCTACTAACGCATAAACTGTCTCCATGAACGGCGTACTACCATTCTTCTACCAAAATATTCACCACAAATTACAAAATGGGATTGAACTCGGTACCTAGAGATTCCAAGTCCAACGCTCAACCAACTTCGCTACTGCGCCGTTAGAATCCCAAGTCCAATGATCTTCCAACTTCGCTATTATTAATCCTTATAAAGCCCAACTGGAAATTCACAACAAAGACCAACAACGGAGTAAACTAGTGTAGAGGTCTCGTTACGCGGACCTAAAAAATGTAGGTCACTATACTGTATCCTCTAGTACTTAGACTAAAGAACTATAGAGATACTGATCCCGATGTTAAAACTCATTCGGTACACCATGTCCTGGAACAGTGTCATACAGTAATTCACCACCTAATTAATGCTCATATCCATATGGCCCATATTAAATACTGTATGAAACAAGGCCGAGAGCGTTCGGCACACTTTGTTATTTAGATTGCAACAGTAAAACAAGAATGGGCCATTATGTCGAGTAACCAATTTCAGATATGAAATCCCCATTAAATTTAGGTTTTTCTTAAGTTTATGTGTCGTGTCATCTACTCAGTGATGTAATATAAAATATGTAAACATTTGTGACATTATAATATTCTTGAATCATATTATATATAAAACATTACATGACTATAACACCACATACATGCATACCGGCACCACAGTATAATATTATACAGTATCAGAGTGAGATATATTGTAGGCCTAGGCCTAGCCTAAACAATAATCCTTATATAACAGTTTTGAATCGATCAGATAAAATAACTATTTTTAGGCCCGCGTAGCATTGTTGGTGTTGTTGTTTGTTGGTAGCGTTGTTGGTGTTGTTGTTAATATCCAGATGGGTTTTGGTTTTAAGATTTCATACGGCGCAGTACGTAGTGACAAAGTTGGACAGCTACGCTTACAGCTTCAAATACTTTCGTACAATATACTTTCATTTCGCGCGGTTATTCGAAAAGCAAAATGTATGTGCTACCATGCAAATGGCATTACTTTAAGTTGCAAACTAGACGTAGATACGCTAGTAGACTGAAACCAACCTTTTAAATATTTACAGTACCAAGACGTAAAGGTTGAGAAAACATAAAGGATCATAATAATTATATCATGCGGCGGTTCACCCACACTCCAAAGTACCCAGCAGATTCTGTGGTATTGTTTAGTTTGTTGTTTTTATATAAATTTTGAGGAAATAAATAAATTCAATTCAATTCACTTTTCAGCGTTTTATGGTCCGGGTGTAATTACAGTAGCCTATGTGTTCTAGGAATATAATGAATTTGAGTTGACCTGTTAATGCAACTGTAATATGATGTAATATATAATGGGTTAGTTCAGAAATGGTGAAAATTGATAGGATATAATAATATGCTACTTTATTTGTACTTTATTTACTTTATTTACTTTATTTGTACTTTATACTTCTATTTTACTTTACTTTATATGTACTTTATTTGTACTCTTTTTCACTTTATTTATTTGTACTGTTTATTTTTACTGATCAATAAGTGGATTAGATGAGAGAGTATGAGTGTCAGGGGCAAGTGGCTGAACTGGTTTGTCCTACTGATGAGGCCACTTCTGAACAACTTATTACAATATTATTCATTAAAGTTGCATTAAAAGCTCAACTACAATTAATTTATTTATTTATCACCTGGCAGCTATACTCGAGCTGAATATTTATTTATTTCTACTTCCCTCCTGTTTCACTCTAACTGAGGCTGAAATGGTTAGCGCTGCTGATGAGGCATACGTATAGCGCTGGTTCAACCCCCGGTGAGATGCTTACTAATTTTTTCCAATTTTTCTGTACAAACCATAATATTACATTATGTATATTATACCGAGCCGAACGAGAGCAGCGAGAGAGTTAAATAAATATAAAAGGGTCATAAACGCTAATTGCTCTTTTCACACAATGGCGTATGAAATTTGGTTACTATGTCACTTATACTTAATAATACTCTGGAGTCCCGAATAGACGGGGCGACACGGCTGTTAATTTTTGAAAAAAAACTCACCAACAATTATCTTATTCCAGAAGGGGTGTCTGGAATAAGATAATTGTGGGTGAGTTTTTTTCTAAAAAAATTAGTACATTTTTTATTGAGTAAATAAACGTTTGTTCTCATAATAATTGAGATTTGAAAGTGAAAGAAACCAAAAACCGTGTACCGAGTATACCACCGGTAGCCGTAGGTACTACTGTACTTGTACGCCTATACAGTAACTGTATGTTAGTAAGTATGTTAAATTTTCCACCCACTACGTTAATTCCAGCCACCCCGACTACTAGCATAATGAAATTTTTCCACCCACCCCGTTTATTCCACCCCACCCCGTTTATTCCACCCCACCCCGTTTATTCCACCCCACCCCGTTTATTCCACCCCTACCCCGTTTATTCCACCCCCCCACCCCGTTTATTCCACCCCGTTTATTCCACCCCACCCCGTTTATTCCACCCCACCCCGTTTATTCCACCCCGTTTATTCCACCCCTACCCCGTTTATTCCACCCCACCCCGTTTATTCCACCCCTACCCCGTTTATTCCACCCCCACCCCGTTTATTCCACCCCCCACCCCGTTTATTCCACCCACCCCGTCTATTCGGGACTCCAGAGTGCTTACGTTACTTATCAGCGTTTTGAATTCTAAATTATTCGCTTAAATATTGAAATGTTTAGGAATATAAATGAAATTCATAATTAATATCCCTTTTATGCCTTTAATTCCTGTTACTGTAACAACTCTATGGTAAATAATCCTACACTTAGCCTGCAATGGCCATCATCAATGGAGAATTATAAATTATTATAAGTATTATTATAAGTATATTATAAGTATTATAATACTCAAGACGTGTTCTAGATATTTAGTGTTACAAGGTTAGCGAATACATAGCAGCGTTCCGACGCTATCACCACCAGAACGCTGATAAAATGTATCAAAAATATTATGATTCGTTCAGTGAAATATATAATTTTAGCATAAGAACATGACGCAAACATATTATATTAACTAGAAATAAATTACGTGTAGGATTATTTATCAGTGTAATAATTCTACTGAAATATATATGTAGAATGTAAATGGTGCGACTAGATTAGCTAATTGTTCAAGCAATCCAATCTGCTACTAACAGTACCGCGGATACTATTATATGTGCATTAGGGGCGGGACATAAATATCTGGTTGCATCACGATTGTCTTAGTACAACTGATGCTAATAAAAAGTTCTTAAAGAAATATTATAAATAATATGTATATATAACCGAAATACTATTTCATTAGATTAGCATTAGCATTGTGATTGTGATTGTATGTATGTGTACTATAAAACTATATTTCATAACTAAACTATAGAAAATTAAAGAATAAATACCGAGATTACCATTAACGCACTATTAATACTTAGTACACAATGGCCGGTAATATCGTGTCCGTTTCGGAACGTACGTTACGTACCTAGCAGTAGTTTATATTACGGTTCATGGTGTATATAATATATTAGTAATTGAAAAGATTACACAATTTTCGGTAGCACAATGAATAACTTCAAGTATTAATAGACTGCAGACAAACTAAAACTTAAAATCTAAAACTATACAATATACCTGAAGGGGTTAACGTGAGACGGATGTATTATAGACATAATACCGTAAAGTAGATAGTTAAAGTAAATAATATTAGTGAGAAAGTTTATAAATACATCGGTGGGGCCAAGAAATGGAATGAATGGTGAAAAATTGTCGTCAAAAGTTTTTTAAGACTTATTGTAAAGAAGTGGCCAATGGCCGGTATTCTTGTTATAAACTGTTAGAAGTTCTAGGGTAACGGTATAACTATATTAAAGGTTTCTAGTAAATAATTCAATTCAATTCATTAGAATAATGTAGCCGCTATTATTACAATGAATGCTTCACAAACTGAGTGAATATAAATGTGAGTAAAAGTTCTAAAACAATTGAAACATTTCTTTACGATAAAATTGTAACTATAAATTAGAAGGTACTTCAACTGTATGTGATTATCTTCTTATAGGGGGTGATGCGCTAATGTTTGCACGTTTAAATAAAAATCATTCCAGATATTTGTTGACCAACACAATTCGAAAGAAGGGATTTCTAGTTTAAAAAAAGTGGGAAAAAATTAAAAAAATAATTGTTTTGTTAGCAGAAAAATAATGAAAAAAAATGTGAAAGGGAAGAAAAGTTATACCTTTTCACCTCACTCGGCAGTAAAGAAATGTCTCAAAGATGGAAAAAATTATTTACTTTTTAAATTTTAACAGGTCTTGCATGGCGGCAGCTTTACCGTCCAATAGAAGACACCTATTCTTGTATTCACTATTAGAGATTATTTGGTCAGTTTACTGCAGTAATACTGTAATATAAATTCATACAACCAGACTGCAGACTACCGACGCATTAATAGATGGAGCGAAATGACCACAACAAACCCAGTGAGTATAAAGTGATAGAATTCCCGATTAGTTCGTTCAATTTCCCGACGTTCCAAAACGTTTACGCGCTGCCGCAGGGAGAACATCTGGGTCTGCAACGACTGCTCCTGGGGCGGGTTGTAATACTCCTTGGAGCCGTAACCCGGGTAATGTGGGGTCGTGACGTCATCGCGTCGAGGTAGGTGACCGTTCGGTCCACCAGGAGGCGTTTCCAGAGGCTCCGTGTAATAGTTGGCGTCTCCGTGTCCGTGATCCAAATTTTGTTTAGCCACGTTGTCGTCGTCAATATCTTCCTCGGCGAGAATTATTTTCTCGGGGATTTGCATAATAGAACTTTGTTTAGTAGCGGTGTTCTCTTGCTCCCTCAAGTGACGCAAAGAGGAATCATCTGCGAAGCTTTGGACTTGCTCCTTACCGACTTGTATTCTGTCGGGAACGCGCATTTGGCGTTCTATCTCCGGGTTAAAGACGACGGGATTCATTCCGATAACGGAGGGATGCGGGAGACCGAGTTCGGATGGGTGGGGCACTCGGCGTGGATTAGTTCGAGCGCCGGGGGCGTTGGTGGATGCCATCGGATGGAATCTGCTCTTGTATGTGTCTTCTTAAGTCTTAGGCCTAGTCTTTCGCTTATTTAGTATCTAGTATCAGATTATCAGATTATATTGGTATCAGAAAATGGACAATTCTGCAGTTGAATTCCGGTATGTACCATAACCATACCAACCAACTACAGAACTACAACTTGTACCTACGGTACATAAATACATACACTGCAGTACACAGTACAGCAGTACGTTACAGTCTGACAGTTGTTCATTAGGGTGGTCCAAAAAAAACTTTTTTCCGAATTTCAACTCGGGAGCAGTTCGCACATCAGACTGTCAGATGTCATCAAATGGGTCCAAACTTCGATAGATACCAAAATTTTGATTTGGGGATGCAGGAAATATTTCCACAGGCACAAGGCCATTTTCCACTCTAATGCCTTGGCGCAAGTGAGTCATATTCCCAGTTTTTATGATGATTAACTTCTAGTATTCCTACTGCATTGATATTATGCTCTTTAGAACCGCAATGACCGATTTAGTTGGTGTAGACACCTTCAAAACATTCATAGAGCGAATAGTTTCTGAGAAATTGCAGAAAATGTGAAGTCCGGCACAAGTCAACATTAGCGCCTTGATGCCATATTGACAAATACACTAAAATTGATACAATTCACACATAACTGCAATGATCAAATTTAGGGGATGTTGACACTCTAAAAATATGAGTTGAGTGATTTAGTGCTCGATTTATTAACTTTTTTTAAACGTTCTTTTAGTCTACAGTAGAGTCTACTAGGCCTATTTTAATTCAATATTATTTTTTGATGGAAAAGTAGGTAATATTATTGCAAAAAACTTATTTGTATTGCTATAAAATTTATATTATTGTGTTGTTAAACTTTCTAATGTTATATTTCACTTTGCAGTACCCTATGTGAAGGAAGAACTATAGGTTTTCACGAAAAACCGCAGATTGGGAGACTTTCGACGCAATAAAAATTAATCCCTCTTCAGGGGGAAATCGACTCAAATAACAGCTGATGAAACTCGAAAATAAAACAGTAACCTGTTCTATTGACTCTCGTTTATTGTTGTGTTTAGATTAACTAACATGCCAATACAAAGCAAACTGCTCCTTTCCCCAAATTGGCAATTTAACATTGGGGCGAGATATTAATTCGTCGAGATGGGATTTGCATCCAGTTTCCAACTGTCTAAAAAAAGCGAGGTTACGCGGTTCGAGGGCTGAATAAAACCAAAACAATAAACAAATTAGTATCTGAACGGGTTATACTGTAAGGAAGATAATCGACCCTTCATAAAGATAAATTTAAATAAAAACGTAGTCTTCATATATAAAATGCCTACTGTATAAAGAGTCGACCAAATGTGAAAACCTGCGAAAAAATCGTATTACATTCGAATTTCATCTCACAAAAACATCATTGGCTAAAGAAAAGCTATTTGAATGATTTCGCAATATAGGTAAATAATAACTTCTAATTGATTGTCAATGCCACAGTAGGGATACCAGCTTTCAACTTACAAGTAGGAGCCTGTGACGGGATCCAGGAAGGATCCCGGTTTATCCGGTTGTTTAGTTCACGCGTCTCCGCCGTGTGTGAAAAGTAAAAAGAGTTCGTGTCGTTCGTCGTATATAATAATCGGTTGTACGGGTATATAGATATAGGTATAGATATGGATAATGTTGTCGTATACGGAAGGCGGGATACGGTAATTAAAGTCCCGGTCCTTCCCTAGCTAAACTAACTAACCTAACTAGCACCAATATGATACTGAGATAACTGAATGAAATGATTACTGCCAACTGGCTATATTGCACGGGTTGGCCTTGCTACTCTACCTAATCGATGCCTTTCCCCCCTCTGATTGGTTGATACGCTTGTTGGCGCCCTTTGGAGTGTTCCCGTTCACTCCACCTGTTCTCTCTGGGTTAGGGGTTTGGCCCCTGACCCTCATTGTGTTTCTCCTTCCCATTTTGTTGGGGTGACACGAGTTGGTGATTACCCAATCTCGTGGCCCCCAATATTGCTTATCGGCTTAACTTTATGGGGTGTTAGCGGGATTGAATAAGCTAACACTCCCCCCCATGCTATCTTCCCGGTGAGAGGATAGCATCCACCTTAAGTGCGCTACAATCCCGCTGGATCCCGATCTAGTATCGGGTGTGGGGTGGAATTCTTTTCTCTCGGAGCCGGCTTTCCAGGCCGCTCCCTATGGGTATGATAACTCTACCCTGTATGCCTGGCGTCCCATGTCGGGCCGATCGCGCTAACCTCTCACGCGACTTTTGTTTCCCCAACATTTTCGCCCTATCTCTTCTCCACTCTCACCCTAACTCTCGCATACCCTCGGACCTCCTCGTCCCTCACTCAGCCTCTTATTCTCCCCCCCCCACATTAGAATTGCGTCCGCACTCTCTCCGCACTTCGCACCATTACTCCGTCCCTCAACCCCACTTCGACTACCTCATCCCTTCTGACGAATCTCCCCCCCCTCTTGTGCCGTCGCACTCAAGAAGTGTGAAATCGTCTGGTGTCTCGTCCATAGTGCCATAGTCAGTTATCCCCCCAGTCCCAGTAGCTAATTGAGAAAGGTTGTATGACTATAGTACTTACTCCGAACGTATATTTTATTGCTAAACTACTGATCACAACGTACGTACATATAATTGCACTTATTTTAATTATTTGCATCAGCTTAATTTGTACTTAATAGTTCGTACGTCCCACGCGGCGCCTTCCAGGCGTACCACGTCCAAGTCTCAGTTTCTCTCCCCCGGCCCTGGGAACCTATCTGTTCCTCTGGGGATAGTTCCCCCTGGCGTCCTCTTCCCTGGGTCGTTTCTTGGTTACCACCGCTCCTCTGGGATCCGCTTTCTGCTTTCGGACTTTCGCCGCCACCTCCCTGCTGATTCCGGTTGTTGGCTCCTTGGGCACTGGTGTTATTAGTGCCCGATATCGCTTCGCCGGTGGCCCCTCAGAGTGGCCCTGTTGTCTCCCTCTGGTGTCGTCCCATAGGATCATCTTCATTGCTCGCGGCACGTGCTCCGCCAAGAAATCCCTAAACTCCCCTCGGTTCTGTGGCGTCCACCTGTCCAAATATCTTTGTGTGTTCATCACTCCGGCATACGACGCCGCCGTTGCTACCTCTTGATAGGTAAACGGTAGCCTCCGCTTTATGATTTCCATGTGAGCCTCCTGATTGATAAGGAAGAAACCCCACTTGAACTCCTGGGCCTTCATGCGCTGGCGCGTCATGGCCCCGACGTCGGCCCACTCTTCGAATCTTCTGAACTTCTCTTCGTCATCCATCCAGTCGCACTGGCGTCCGTAGTGTCCCCGAAAGTTGCACTTTGGACATCGGTTATGCAACCGTGGACACGCCCCCATCCTGTGGCTCGGCTCTCGGCAGTAGAGACAAAAGGTTCCCTTTTGGAACCGGTACAAGCAGCTCCTTTCCTGGTGGGTCTGCCTGCCACAGTAGTCGCAGCCGAGTACCAATGTCTCCCGCCCCACGTCGTCCTTCGTCCCAAGCGATCTCCGCGGTCTGTGGAGTCGCTGGTAGGCGAACTTCTCCACGTTGGTGTCTCTGTCTACGTCGATCTCTCTGCCCCTCTCGGGCATCGTCTCCCCGAATACTATCCGTGGTGCCGTCCCCGGTTGCTCGCCCAACCTGATAGTGCTCCCCGCGAAATCCATCGCCGGCTCCTCGTGCACCCAGGTCCGCTTGCCGGATCTGTTCCAGAAGGCCCTCGCCCCACTGGCCGTCACCACCCTTCCGCCAACCCAGTCCGTGTCCGAGTGGCCTATCCTCTCGATGGGCGGCATCTCTCCGAACTCGTCGTCGTCCTCCTCCTCCTCTGGCAGTGGCTCCAACCCCGGTATCCCGATGGATCCACTATGTCCCTTCCCGCCTTGGCTCTCGCCCATAGCTCTCCATCCCTCTAACTCCCTCAACCTCCTTGGCGGTTGGTCGCCCTCGGCGCCCGCTGGTATGGGCATCTCTTGCAACCCCGACGTCGACTGTTTCGGTGATCCCACCGTCCATCCCAGTTCTCGCCCTAGAGATTCCCCCGAACTCCCTGACGAAGTCCAATGAAGTTCGTCTAAGCCTGCCTGTTCCTCGAAGCCGTAACTCTGCGTCCTGGCCTCCTCTTCCCTCTCCTCTGCTTCTATCCTCTCCCGTCTAGCGACTTCTTCCAGTCGCTTTGCTTCTCGTCTATCCGTTTCTAGCTGCTCCCATCTCTGATACGGCGTATCTATCTCCCCGTCTACCAGATGTCGGCTGTTGTAGTACACCGACTCGCCCTTCAGCCCCGGGTGGTCTACCAGACCGTCGAAGGCCATTTTAAAGGCTCTCCTGTAGCTTAGGGGTGATCCCGATAACAGAAATGCCGCTGGTTCCCTCTCAATAACCATGGTCATAAATAAGTTAAGCAAACTTATCATCATCCAGTCTTCCTGCAGGATATATCGCTTCTGATATACCTTTATCGCTCCTCTGCGGAATTGATATACCTCTTGCTTTCCTGGTCTCGCTCCCCACTTTAGCGAGTTCGCTAGTTCTGCTCCGTATTCTTCCCTGAACTTCCCCCAGTCCATCGGTTTGTGGCACACGAGCCCCAATAGTTGGCCCATTGCCACCACCCCGCATTGGCCTGTGTTTTCGACTACCCCCAACCCATCCGGTGCCGTCATAGCCATAAAGACCTTCTGCATATCCAGGAGGTTGGTGGCGTCCGGACCGATGATTCTCTCCGCGTCCTCGCAAATCGCCGATCCCACTTTCGTCGTCGAATTCTCTCTTACCAAGACTTGTACCGATTTCGGTAACCGATTTAATTTCGGCCCGTCCTTCTTCCCATACATTCCTAGATCGAATAAGAAGATGTCCCCATTTGGCGCGGCCAAATGTAGGAGTATGGTCCTGGCTGACCCCGCCGATCCTCGTCTCGAACCCTCCTCGTCTTTCACGGTTCCCTCGTCGTCTAGGATCATATATCCTCCCCTGTTGACGGACTCTATGAATCTCTTCCAGTCCTTCCTCGGTGATTCCCTCGGGTACTTTGGAATCCCGAACTTCGCCTCGTCCCCTTTCACCACGTAGTGGAAGTGTTGGAAGATCGCGTTGTCCAGCGACGGCGTCCCGTAGGTCCCGACCAGCCGCTGTTCGTGCATCTCCCGGAAGTGATCCTGCAGCGCTCGTGCCGCGTGACCCCTTTCCAACCTCTCGTAGTATCCTCTCGTCTTCTCTTCCGGATGCCTCTCGGTGAAATCCACCAGTATCTCCTTTCCTCCTGACTCCGCCTTTCTCTTTCTGATCAATTTGCTCGCCATTCCGAACACTCACTCGCTCACCTGTAAGGTGGTGCCTTACCAAGGCGCAATACAGATGAGTGATGTATCTAAGATATTCTGTACGGTCCGATAATGGCCTATTCCTTACTTAACTGCGCCTTTTAGCCTAAATTATTACTAATTAATTCTGAAGCTAGTAAATACACCCTAATTTCGATTTCTGTCCGTTACATTTATTATGTTCCAGAATAACTTTCCTAGTGTTGCCATAATTTGTAACTTTCAGCCCTATTCTATTTATTTTTAGTTTAGTTTTAATTTTAATTCTACTGTCCTACTACTTACTATTGCCTATGGATTATTCTATTCTCTAATCCACATTCTGACCTACTCTGTGGGCCTGTGCAGTACAGCAGTATGCGTCGCGTGGCCACACGATTTACCCAGCTGTACTCATATGCCCCCCTCTCGCTACTAACTGCTAACTAATATCTATATCTTATATACCCTTCTACCTCTTACTCTCTCTCTAACTAACGGTACTAGGTACCCTCTAACTCTTACTCTTGTCTAACTAACGGTACTACGTACCCTCTAACTCTCTAACTAGCGGTACTACGTACCCTCTAACTCTCTAACTAACGGTACTACGTACCCTCTAACTCTTCTCTAACTAACGGTACTACGTACCCTCTAACTCTTCTCTAACTAATGGTACTACGTACCCTCTAACTCTCTAACTAGCGGTACTACGTACCCTCTAACTCTTCTCTTAACTAACTAACGGTACTACGTACCCTCTAACTCTCTAACTAGCGGTACTACATACCCTCTAACTCTCTAACTAACGGTACTACGTACCCTCTAACTCTTCTCTTAACTAACTCTAGGTACTACGTACCTCTTAACTAACTAACTCTAGGTACTACTACGTGCCTCTTAACTAACTAACTCTAGGTACTACTACGTGCCTCTTAACTAACTAACTCTAGGTACTATGTACCTCTTAACTAACTAACTCTAGGTACTACGTACCTTCTTACTGACTAACTTCTGCCTACTAACTGCGTACCTACTATGTACTATTATTTTATTTTTTTATTTTTTATTTTTTTTTATGTGTGGGAAGGGCGTCTCGCCCTCAATCCCACCCCCCTCAGTCCAAACTTGGACGACTAAACACATTACTAACTCCACTAAGGTGCCCCTTCTAACAGACAGCATTTCCCTACAGCTCTCCTGTAGGTTTTTCTGTCCTTCGCACCTATCTTACCACCTATCCGCACTTCTACCGATCGGACTCTTCCATCCTCGTCGGAGTAAGTGCCTACAACTCTCGCCAACCGCCACTGGTTGTTGATGATAGTATCATCCGTAACGATTACGAGATCTCCCTCTCTTAACTCCCTATTTGGCTTCCTCCACTTGCTTCTTTTATGGAGTGTGGGCAGGTATTCTTCGACCCACCTCCTCCAATACTCTGCGCTTATTGCTTTAGCGACTTTCCAACTCTGGCGGGAGTGTATGTCATCTGGGTCTACACCCCGCATATCGATGGTCGCTGGCCTTTCCATCAGGAAATGGCTAGGCGTCAGCACGTCTAGTGACTCAGGGTCATCATTCTCCGGGTATAGCGGTCTGCTATTAATGATCCCCTCGCACTTCGCAAGCACTGTCCGTAAGACGTCCTCAGTGACCATGTGGGTGTTCATTAGCTTCGTCATTAGACGCTTTGAACTGCCCACCAATCTCTCGACGCACCCTAGTGTATGTGGTGCATACGGCGTCCTTCTCTCCCACTTTACTTGTCGTCGTCTCATGGCCGCCCTGACTTCCTCCCCTTCCAAGATGTCCAAGGCTTCTGCCATCTCATTCTCTGCGCCCACAAAGTTGGTGCCGTTGTCGCTGTATATCACTGCGATTGTCCCACCTTTGCGGTCTCTAAACCTTTCTAAGGCATTAATGAATGCTGATGCGGTTGCATCTTGGGCGAGTTCTATCCCTACCGCCCGCGTGTTGTTACATACGAAGATGATACCGTAGCGTTTCTCCGTGTGCCGCATCACCTTTATCTTTATCGGCCCGAACATGTCCACACCGCAATGCGTAAATGGCAGGTCGTGCTGTCTTACTCTACTCGCTGGTAGTGGCGCCATCTCTTGTATGGCTCGCTCCTTCTTCGCTCGTCGGCAGGTCTGGCACTGCCCCACCACCGCTTTTACCTTCTTCCTCAACTGTTTGACCCAAAAGGTCCTCCTTATCTCGGTGAGGGTTTGGTTGGTGCCCCCGTGCAATATCGACTTGTGGGAGTCCCAGATAATCTGGTGAACTATTGGCGATCCTGTTGGAATGATGATGGGTTTCGGTGGTACGATTATGCTGTTGTTGTATCCCACCCTAGAGTTCATTACTAGAATCCCGTCGTCATTAAGTTGTGGCGACAGCGTAATCAGCTCGCTGTCCCGTCGGAGGTGCTGTTGGTTACCGACGCGTTCCACCTCGTCACCATAGTTCTTCCGTTGTTCATAGCGGATCACTGCCTTGGCCGCTCCTTCCAGATCTATGGTTGTCCTGATCTTCTTGTCCTTGCCAACTCCCGTGAGGAAATTCCCGAAGGCTCTCCAGTACGCCACTAATTTCTTGGTCTTATACCAACTAGAACTGTAGCTGAGGAGTTTATCCGTCAGGTTATCGCACAGTTCTCGTCTTGGTTGCACGTCCCTAATCTCCCTCACCATCTGGGAGTATATCTCTTCTCCCTCTGAATCTCCCCCTTCTCCCTCTGACACTACTTCTGAGCCCGGGTCCATCTTTCTCATCGGCGGCCAGGCTTCCTTATCGCTCAGAAATTGTGGCCCATATTGCCACAATACTTCCTTCTTCAAGAAAGTGTGGCGTACCACGCCCCTCGACAACAAGTCCGCTGGGTTCTCGTCCGTTGGGCAGTAGTGCCACCTTTCCAGTTCTGTGGTCGCCCTTATTTCGTCCACTCTATTTGCGACGAATATTGGGTATCTCGTTCTTTCGTTATGTAGCTAACCAAGTACTACCATGGAGTCCGTCCAGTAGTGTGTCTCCATTATGTTGGGAATAGTATCCACTAGGTAGGCTGTGGCTCTAACTCCTAGTCTCGCAGCTGTCAATTCTAACTTGGGAACTGATGCTGAATCTGGCGGTGTTGACTTTGCTTTGCTAAAGGCTAGTCTGGGCTTATGAGCCCCCTCTTGTTGTACTAAGTAGGGTGCCGCTCCGTACGCCTCCAACGACGCATCGGAGAACATGTGTAGGTCCAGATTCGTCATGTTCCCATCTGGGAAATACACTCGTGGCATGCTGTATGTTCCCATCTTCTCCAAGTCTCCTGTCCACTTACTCCACTGTTTCTTGATTTCCTCTGGTACCTCTACGTCCCACTCATCCTTCAATTTGTATACTTCTCTTGAGTATCTGTTTCCCCGTGACTAATAATGGGGATGCTAGGCCTAGGGGATCGTATATCCTTGCTATATACGATACATATCCCCTCTTCGTGTGGATGTCTGCGCCCTCCTGGCTCAGCTGATACTTCAGTTCGTCTGTCTCTCTGTTCCACACGATTCCCAATGCCTTCTTTTGAGATTCTGTTCTCTTATTCGCCATGTCCTGCCCTTTGGCTGTTGTGGGATTATCCATGGTCGATTCTGGCCTCTTGTCCTCTATCGCCTTGATAAATTCTTCCGAACTGGATTGGAATTTGGTCAGGTTAAAGCCGGATCCTTTTAGGATGTCGCGAACCTCGCGCCCCGTGTCCAGTATCTCCTTAACCGTATTTCCAGACTCCATTCCGTCGTCTACGTAGAAGCCACGTCGAATCATATCGACGGCCCTAGTGCTGTATCTATCTTCCTTCCCCTTCACTGTGTCTCTGACTGCCATAGTCGTCGTAAATGAAGACGACTTGGCTCCCATGTTTTGTACTACCATCTTATATGCTGGTATTATCGACGGTTCTTCCTCGCCGTTATACCATAAGAAGCGCTGACTGTCGCTATCTTCCTCCGTTACACGGACTTGGTTGAACATGCCTTCTATGTCACACGTGAAGGCGTGTTTCCCATTCCTAAATCTAAGTAGGACCTCTATGCCCGAGTTGTATATGTTTGGGCCTTCTAACAGATAGTCGTTTAAGCATTTTCCGTTGGTCTTTGCCGATGCGTCGACTACCATCCGCAGTTTACCTTTCTTTGGGTCTAAAGCCACGCGGAGTGGCAGGTAATATGTCCTGTCCGTGTTCGGCTCGTCGACCGGTAACTCCACGGCCCATCCTTTCTCGACGTACTTCTTAATCGTTCTGTGGATGTACTCATTCTTCTCGGGGCTCCGTTTTAGTGTTTGTTTCAGCTTGCGGAGTCTCGTGAGTACCATCCCTCTATTATCGGGCAGCGGTATCTTCGGTAGTTTCCATACCATTCCTATAGTATACCGCCCCTCATTGCATGTCATCGATTCCTCCACGCTTTGTAAAGCCAGCTTGTCTTCTACCGAGGTCCCGACCCCGGTCTCTTTTAGTCCCTCGAAATCTTGTCTGAGCAGTCTTTTAAGCTGCTCCTCTGCTCCCTCATCACACATTTCCTGCATTGTTCCCGCGAACATGCATCCTGATGTCTCCGACATCCTAAATGGTATCTTGCTCTTGATTGGGCCACTCAGCGTCCACCCGAATGGTGTTAATATCGCCACCGGGTCACACTGCTTGTCTTCGCCGAAGACCGTTTGCATTCTTTCGTGGGCCATTGGGCAATCCATTCCTACTATGATGGATACCTTCCTAACGTCCACATCTGGGATTGAGAAGTCAATGTCATCCAGGAATTTATATTGCTTGACCTCGATGTTGGTTGGCCGCCTGGCATTGATATTAATTGACTCTATCACTTGGATGGGGTCGATGGTTGCCCCATAGTCGCATCCCGGTGCCACCGCTGCAATTGCGCACCGTCCTGTTCTCATCTCCAGGATCTCATCTTTGCTAGAGATGGTTGTTACCGCCATTCTGCTTGGCCTCGTTCTCAATCCTATCTCTTCGGCCACCCATTCCTCGACTAATGTGAAGGCAGCTCCACTATCAACCAGCATTAGTGTTGTTACTGATCGATTGCCTTCCCCAATCACTCGCACGGGTACTACTCCAAGTAACACCGTTCCTCTCTTCTTTGCCCCTACTGTGCTCGTTGCCATCGTTTGGCCTCTCCTTTGACCAAACTTGACTGGCTTCTCCTTGCATTCCCTTGCTCTATGTCCACTCATCACACATCGCGAGCAGATTTTATTGCTCAACGCATAGTCTATCTGATCTTGCCTAGGTAGCGCTTGCCAGTACCTGCAGTTCATGGTTTGATGAAGCGCATTTGCGTGTAGCTGGCATTTGCTCTTTGGGTCGTAGCCCTCCTTATACAGCGCATCGCGTATCGCAGCTGCGTTTGTACCAAAGTCCCTACTATTCTTATTGTTTGGATTCGGCCTACTGGACGTACTGGGGTTATATTTATTCGTGTTGTTATTGTTCCCCTGTCCGTTCCATGGTGTGGTCTTACTTTCGCCTATCTGTGGACTTGCAGTCCCCTGCGTCGCTGCATATGGCAATGATTGCCTGAGCCTCGGTAATGCGTTTGACGTATTGTGCTCTGGTTTCGGTCTATGGTAATCTGTCTTTGGTCCCTTTCCCAGGCTTTCTTCGCTATAGACTGGGTCAGTTATTAGTTCAGCCTCGTAGTTTAAGAAGCTTGACATTTCTTCTAAACCCGGTTCCACACCCTTTTTGTCTCGAGTGGAGAAAGCGATCTTCCTCCATTTGTTGCACAGCCAGTTCGGTAGTGCCTGCGCTATCGTGGTGATGTTATTGGACGCGTTGAGCTCGTATGGCGCGTCTAGCGTCTTCAGCACGATTAGCGCCTTTTCGACTTTGTTAGCGAACGTCTTAATGCTAACGGGATTATCCTGTAGGCCACCCGATGTTATGCCTCTCAGTGTCTGTCTGATGATCTTGGCCAGGTGCCCGTATTCCCTGTCCAGTGCCCGCCATGCTGTCGTGAAGCCGCCCTCTATGCCTTGATATTGCCTCACGATATCGTATGCTGGGCCTCCCGTGTATACTTGCAGATACTTTAGGCACTCCGCCTGCGTCAAGTTTTTTGTTAGTATTTCGTTACTATACATGCGCCGAAACTGTAGATATTCTTCCGGCCTACTCCCATCGAATTTGAATGGTTCCACGGGTGGTAACTCGATCCTCATTTTCAACGCATCGATCAACGTGGCCATCCCCATCGCCTGCGCTTCCAATGGATTCGATGGGTGCTGTATAGTTTCTCCTGTCTGGTGCGGTTCGTCCGTCCTATTTCTTGATTTTCTTTGACTTGGGTATGTCATCGGGGGTAGCGGCCCCCTCCATATCTCTGTGTCACACGACCTATTTTCATCCAAGGGTCTTGTTGTTCTTGCTCCTATCGGGGTATATTGTTGATATTGTGATGGGGGAATGTCACCCTGTCCCCCCCCCCACCGGTATGTTTGGTACTGGGGTTGATGTTAATATATTGGGGCCCATACACCTATCCGCAATAATTCCCCCCTCCCCTGGGTATATGTTATGCCCCTGCATGCTGTAGTCATACTGCTGTACTGGTACCGGTATAGGCCTATCAGCTTCTGGCCTACTCGCCGGTATGTATTCCGCGACTTCCGGGTTTAATCCCGTTGTCCGCGCTCTCCTATCGCCTACATTGCCTCTCTCAGCATGGCCTATGGTATGTGCAGTAAGGCCTACAGTATGTCCTACAGTCTGCATGTGTCGTTCGGGATCGAAGTTTATTCTTCTCGAATAGTCCTCCCCACGGCTACCGTATTCTCGATCGGTAGGTACATTCCGTCGGAAAGTTTCTCTTCGACCTCCCTCTCTACTGTTCTCGTCTTCGTACCGGTACATCGCGTACCCCTCCATCAGCGCGTAATGTACCTCACCAGGTCGCATCTCTCCGGGGCGACGGCAATCTCCCGGAGTCCGACCCCACTGACTCTCCGTTCTCATCTCGACTACCGACGGCTCGCTATCCGTCCTTGCTCTTCTATCGTTCACGGCGATACTTTTACTACTGTCTTCTCTTCTTCTCCTTTCAGTGTAGTATTCTCGCTCGTGAGATCTCTCGTCGACCTCCTGGTTAAACCCCACTGTTCTTCTTCCCTCTTCTGATCGGGCTCGACGCTTCGTCCGCCCTCTCACGACGTCAACCTGTCTCTCTCTGCTCGGTCGCACGCTGCTGGGGATACTCGCAATCCCCCTATTACTCTCCGTCGCTGGGTGTTGCGGTTTACCTATTTCGGCCCGCGCATTATCCGCTGACGGCTGTGGAGCACTCTCTGCCCCCCCCCCCCTTTCGCCGCTAACTCGCTGTTGTGGGGCTCTTGTAGCCCCCCCCCCCCCCCCCCCCCCCCACTCGCCACATCTAACTTAACTATCTCTCACCCCGCTACCATATCCCTCTCTCGTCGACACATCAACCCTACCATGGTCGGGTCTATTCACCCCCGCCTCTCCCTCTGCTATTGCGTGGCCTACCAGGCCCTCTACCCCCCTGCCTACCAACTACGTGGCCTACCAGGCCCCCGCTGGGTCTACCCAACCCAGCCACTCCCTGCCTATCAACTACGTGGCCTACCAGGCCCTCACTGGGTCTACCCAACCCAGCCGCTCCCTGCCTACCAACTACGTGGCCTACCAGGCCCTCGCTGGGTCTACCCAACCCAGCCACTCCCTGCCTATCAACTACGTGGCCTACAAGGCCCTCTCTGGGTTGGCTCAATCCCGCCACATCCGGCCTACCAATTATACGGCCTACCAGGCCTTCGTCTGCCTGGCCATACACGCCCGACGTGTTCACGTTAATAGCACCCATATTGGAAACGGAATTAATTTGTTCGTTTGAAACAAAATCATTTGAATTATTTTGTAAATTCGGGCTTGGATCATTACTTAAATTATTTGAATTATTATTGTTTTCTCAATTTAAATTATTATTCGGATTATTTTGCACATTTAAATTGAAATTATTATTTGTATTTAAATTTAAATCACTGCTACTAGGTAAAGTATTATTTGCTGCAATAAAAGGATTAGGGTTATCCAATACGGTACTATTAATATTAATGACGTCTACTATAGCATTATTATTACCCCCCCCCCCCCCCCCCCGCCCGTACGGTCACACCAGTCTTGGGTCTGTCGTGCGGTCCCTGTAAGTGGGGTATTAATAAATGTATCCACGGCCCCTGGCTCCTCGAAAATACTCGAGCTAGTCCCGCTCTCAGACGCCCCCGCCCGCACCAGTTGCAGCTCGTGCGCGCGTCTAACCCTATGTTCCCCAAGCTCACTTTGGCGTCTCTTTAATTCCTCATGGTCTCGCTCGGCTCCTGCCATTCTCCTCTCACACTCCCGCGCGTCCCGCTCAGCCAACTCTGCTACTCTCCTAGCACTCTCCCTTCGCCTCGCTTCACGCTCCTTACGTTCACTTTCCTTTCTCGCCTCATGCTCCTTGCGTTCCGCCTCACGCTCTTTGCGTTCCTTTTCCTCCCTTGCCTCACGCTCCTTGCGTTCCTTTTCCTCCCTTGCCTCACGCTCCTTGCGTTCCCTTTCTTCTCTCGCCTAAAGTCGATTTATAACCTAGAAGACATATAGATTTGGCGGGTTAAACTGCCAAAGGTCTTAAAAGTGCAAACAGAATTAACCCCCCTAGGCGGGCATGTAAACCATCCGAATTATTATTCGGATTATTTTGCACATTTAAATTGAAATTATTATTTGTATTTAAATTTAAATCACTGCTACTAGGTAAAGTATTATTTGCTGCAATAAAAGGATTAGGGTTATCCAATACGGTACTATTAATATTAATGACGTCTACTATAGCATTATTATTACCCCCCCCCCCCCGCCCGTACGGTCACACCAGTCTTGGGTCTGTCGTGCGGTCCCTGTAAGTGGGGTATTAATAAATGTATCCACGGCCCCTGGCTCCTCGAAAATACTCGAGCTAGCCCCACTCTCAGACGCCCCTATTCCCGCCAATTCCCGTTCGCGCGCGTGTATAGCTTTGTACCCTGTAAGCTCACCTTGACGTTTCTCTAGTTCTTTTTGCTCACACTCCTTCCTTGCCATTCTCTCCTTACACTCCCGTGCGTCCCGTTCGGCCAATTCCAACTCTCTTCTAGCCCCCTCCCTTCGTCTCGCCTCACGCTCTCTGCGTTCGTTTTCCTCTCTCTCCTCGCGCTCTTTGCACTCGTTTTCCTCTTTCGCCTCACGTTCCCTACGTTCCGCCTCACGCTCTTTGCGCTCATTTTTCCCTCTCGCCTCGCGCTCTTCTTGTTCCTTCCTCCCTACTTCCTCACACTCCCTAAGGCTTCTCGTCGGCCCTCTCTCCGGTTTCCTTAATCAACGCCATTTCCCTCTCTAGCAGCACTCTCCCCTCCTCTAACCGTCTACCTACTTCCCTTTGACCTTGCTCTATTAAATCGAGACGGTACGTGGCATTTATCTCTCTCACCCGTCTTTCTTTCACGGAGGATGTAGCAGACTTATCGGTTGTAGACGGATTCCCTCCGCCTCCCCGATCCTACTAACTTTCCCCCGCCTCCCGGAACTTCCTCCGACCGACGAGGCCGAATCCTCGGGGTTAACCTCGGATTCGTCCTCCTCAGGTCTCTCCCAACCCACTAATTTTACTCCCCGGGCATCGACTAAGTATGGCCCTACGTACACTACGCTAGGTTCCATACCCCTACACCGCCATAAGTCATACAGTTCCTCGGCAACCCCTCTCGCTCTCTCCTTGGCCAGTTCTCTTTGCCCGAAGCGCATTAGATAATAAAAGTGTCTATTCGACTCACCTAGTCGTTTCCTCAGTCTCACCTCGTCTATCTTCGCCCCCTCTTTGGCCTCCTTTAACAGTTTCTGGGTCGCGTTGTAGGCCCGTCGAAGTCGATCAGAAACCCCGACGTCCTCGTCGCCGACCTCTCTTCCGTCTCTCCGGGTCCGGCGTCGTACCGTCGGCCCCACCGTCGCCGTTTCGGTGGGCCGCTCGTCGCCCTCGGCCTGTGGCTGGCCGGCGACATCGGTACCGACATCTCCTCCGTCTCTCCGGGTCCGGCGTCGTACCGTCGGCCCCACCGTCGCCGTTTCGGTGGGCCGCTCGTCGCCCTCGGCCTGTGGCTGGCCGGCGACATCAGTACGTCGACCCACGTCTCGTGTCGACTCGTCTCCGTCTCCCTCCGTCTCGCTCTCTCCTTCTCTCGGCTCGACCTCGGGTTCCAGGCGGCCCCCCTCATCCTGAGCTGCCGGATGACCCGTTACCGATGGGTCCGGCGTTGTGGGCCTGTACCGCCTGGTTGCGGCCTCGCGGATCGTTAATTCTTCGTCCGGGGTCCGCGTCGGCGTCGTCTCTCCCGACTGACTCATCTCGCTTGGTTCGATTGGTGGCTGGTAGTCGCTGGGTTTAGCTAGCTAGGGCGGCAGCTCTGAGATTTAATTACTGTGACGGGATCCAGGAAGGATCCCGGTTTATCCGGTTGTTTAGTTCACGCGTCCCCGCCGTGTGTGAAAGGTAAAAAGAGTTCGTGTCGTTCGTCGTATATAATAATCGGTTGTACGGGTATATAGATATAGGTATAGATATGGATAATGTTGTCGTATACGGAAGGCGGGATACGGTAATTAAAGTCCCGGTCCTTCCCTAGCTAAACTAACTAACCTAACTAGCACCAATATGATACTGAGATAACTGAATGAAATGATTACTGCCAACTGGCTATATTGCACGGGTTGGCCTTGTTACTCTACCTAATCGATGCCTTTCCCCCCTCTGATTGGTTGATACCCTTGTTGGCGCCCTTTGGAGTGTTCCCGTTCACTCCACCTGTTCTCTCTGGGTTAGGGGTTTGGCCCCTGACCCTCATTGTGTTTCTCCTTCCCATTTTGTTGGGGTGACACGAGTTGGTGATTACCCAATCTCGTGGCCCCCAATATTGCTTATCGGCTTAACTTTATGGGGTGTTAGCGGGATTGAATAAGCTAACAGAGCCTAAATTCGAAATGCTTCTCTCTTACGTTGTTTTACTTACTCTAGGCCTACTGTAATAATCCCCCCCCCCCCCCCCCATTTGGCCTTCTTGGAGTGTGATGACCCCGCTTTTCTTGGATTGTGATGACCCCGCTTTTCTTGGATTGTAACTGCGATTGGGCAGCTTGACCACCCAGACCAACTAACAGTAGAGTTGGAAGTTAATATCCTTGTGTGACCCGGGACTAATTCGATATATCCTAGCGTGTTGACTTCAGAAACTGGTTCAGGACTCGGCGGGAAATCCCTCAGTTCATATTTTGCTTTGCAATTCAATATCAATAAACCCATGTTCAGTAAGCTGCCCCCCCCCCCCCCCCCCCCCCCCCACCCCGTGGGGTAGTACTATTTGATTACATAATGTGCAGACTAGACTATGGTCGGGCGGCCTGACTATATGCGTACCTTCAGTGCATAAAACTAACCTACAGTACTGTATCTGTGGGAACAGCCAATTAGTGAGCTCTTATCATTTCTCTCTATGTACCAGCCGCTATATCTTTGTACTGTATATAACATAAGAAAGCTACTAAAACGTTTCACCGCAATAGCAGTTTGGCAAATAAGTGCTGGCTGGCCATATTGAAATTCTTGGTTAAAGGGGTACGCAGCAAACTTCGCCCGCGAGCAATCTTCGCCCTAAAAATAACACACTATCGACCGACGGAAACATTTGCCTAAAGGCAATCTTAGACCAATAAACAATTATTATTTTGGTTAGAAACAGCCGTCTTTGTAACCTGCCCCTTTCCCTCAATTGGTAACTAAAATGGTTATACAGTACTAACGCAAATCGTATAGGGCGAAGATTGCCTGCGGGCGAAGGTTTGTTCCGGGCGAAGATTGGATGCAGGCGAAATTGGACGCCGGAGAAGATTTCCCGGGAGCGAAGATTGCACCCAACAGGTCAAGGCTCTGTGGGCTAAACCGAGCAATATAGATTTAAACCGAAATACAGTAGGCCATGTACATTAATATGCCTATAGTCCTACAGTAGATAGGGTATCACATTCCGATAGCCCCCAACAGTTTCAGAAAGGGAAGTTTTGAAATGACAGACAGACAGGACTTTGATTTACATTGAAATATTTGAGGTCAGTTTGTCATTTCTTGGACCACTTTTAGAACTTTGAGACACTTTTAATTCTTTGAGAGAATCTCAAAGAACAGATGCACTTTGAGACACGACTGTATCTTTGACATGTGGGCCTAAACAACTGTAGTCTATTGCTTGTAAAATAATGGAGAGTAGGCCCTACAATAATTAAAGTTGCAGTTTCCAAAAAAATATTCAAATTCAGTTCATGTTTCAGTTCAAATAAACCACTCCGGTAATTCAGTTACAGTTACCAAAAAAAAAGTTTCAATTTACTTTAAGTTCTAGATTCACCACACTTTGCAACTTTATTCTTAATACAGTGCCGGTATATAAATAGATGATGGAACCCGATTGGTTGATAATGATTTGAAAGTCACCGCCCGATGGCAGCCATTTAATTATTAATCATGAAAATAAAATAACACTTATCCCTGATGCCTCTGTAAACATGATCTCGCTCGGTATCCGGAAAGTAAATCACTCATTATTTCCAAGAAAAAAAATTCCGATATTCTTCTGTCCAGATGTATTGATTGCATTTCGCACTCGTTGCTATTTTTAGAAAAAATAATTCTCTTTCCAATACTTTGTTTTGTATTTTATTGAGTAATAATTTACAGAAGAAATCAAATTAAATTTTTTTTTTTTTAAAACTGTGTTTACAAACACTGCAATCATTGTACTTGTATCATTGTACTATACTTCTTTTTTCCTAATATATAAAATATACTTTCATTTTTAAATGTTAGAGAATTCCAATTCAGTTCTATTTCCATTATCAGTAAAGTAGCCAGTTTCAGATATAGTTCCAGTTTTAGTTTAAAAAAAATAAGTTTCAGTTCAGAAAAAATTCTAAAAAAAATTCAGTTTTAGTTCGCAACACTAGTCTACAGTAGACACGGTCGGAACACCATGACCTTGGAACATTAATAATATCTTCAGTTTTCTGTGGAATTCAGTTCTAATTCCAGCTTCAGTTTAAAAAAAAGTTTCAGTTTGGAAAAGATGCCAAAGACAATTTCTGATCAAAAGATCAATTTCGATTTTTCCTTTAGTTCACAGCACTAGCCTAGACCCGGTCGGAACACGAAGAACTTGGAACAATTAAAATCGCCACATAAACTTATAATAATAAAGGAAGTAACTATTGTTCCCTACATATTGTAATTTAACCTTAAGACTTATGAACAGAGTTGATGTGGGTCTTTAGATTGCCTTGCCGACTGAATCCTTTATTACAATAGCGGCACTTATGTTTGATATGTTTATGGATAAAGTTGACATGTCGTTTTAGATTGCTTTTTGTTCCAAATGATTTCCGAAAATCAAAGCAGCTGTACTTGATATCTTTATGAAAGTAGTTGACATGAGTATTTAGACAGCCTTGCTGGCTGAATTCTTTATTACAATAACCGAACGTATAATTTAATTATGAAAGCTATTGATATGAGTGTTTAGACGGCCTTGCTGGGTGAATTTTTTATTACTGTACAATAGCGACATTTATGTTTGGCATCTTTTTATGGACAGAGTCGACATGTTGTTTTAGAACGGCTTTTGTAGCAAATGATTTTCCACAATCAAAACACCTACTGTACACCTGATATCTTTATGAATGTAGTTAACATGGATGTTTAGCTTGCCTTGCTGGCTGAATTCCTTATTACAGGTACAATAACCGCACTTATGTTTGTGAAGTTTATGGATAGCGTCAACATGCATCTTTATATAATCCTTGCGTCTAAAACGTTTCTCACAATAATCGCATTTATACTTATTCTTGACTTCTTTATGAACGGATTTTATATGTCGCTCTAAATGTCCTTTGTCATTAATGTAATTGATTGCAAAAGAAGCAGTAACTGGTACCTGAAGAAAATACCAACTCCCCAATAGTTTTACTAGAAATATCTGATTCTGTTGTTGCACTACTGATTGTCGGTTCAGTAGTTCTGTAAAGATCAACGTTGTCACGAGAGGTACCAGCAACGTTAAATTGTTCTATAAAAGTTAAAGTTTCTGCTAATGACTCAGAAAATAAAAAACAACCTTCAGATTTTACACTGATAAACTGCAACCCAGAAGCAGATTGATGACCATGAATGTCTGCATCTTCAGTTTCAATAGGCCTACCATACGAACAATTTGGGCTGTCGTTTTCCCGTTTTTCGACAACAAGAGAATCTCCAGATGGTTCATAAGAAATATCTTCGTCATCTAGTAGGGCAATTCCATCGTTACGGACTCACATTCGAACGAAATTTTCAAATTTTTTTTTCGAAAATTTTAAATTTTATTTTCGAATTTGACATATTTAATTAACAACTTTACAATAGAAATAACAATTAGCTATAGTGGCTGATGGATTAATGGTACATCTTTACTTTGACTTATAAAAAAAGAGTTGTATCTCAGTTGATTCATAGGATATTGTAAATATAGTGCCCGTTACGGACTCAAATGCAAATGGACAAAGAAAAATTACACAATTTTATTTTGACAAATTCTCTTGAAATGTTTAACGCCATACGTTATAACTTTCACAATGCGAGGTAGATACATCAAATTTTGTAAATTTGTAAGTGAATAGCAGAAACATATGGTGGTAAACCTCATTTACAGAGAAATTGTTCGTTACGGACTCACAGAAAAAAATGTTACGGACTCACACTTGAAATCGTTATGCACTCGTTATTTTGTGTTGACAAAAAGAGTAACGACCAATGAATGTTTATGGTGTTTATTCAATAAATATATTTATTGCTCATATACCTTTCGCTTTCACAATGTACCTTAAGAATCACTATTAGATATATCTTTAGTATTGTTCATGAAGTTATAAAGGTACATCATATCTATGAGATTGAGTAGGCATATTTTGTGTGTGTATTATAGTACTCGTGTATATTTAATATCCTAAGTTCATATGACCATAATTTGTTAAAATGACCAATTTCTAGTTCTTTAAAAACATAAATACCACGTTCACGGAAAATTTTTTATACTGAAAAATAAATTTTGAACAGTATTTCGATGTATCACTGTACTTAAGTTATTCCACCTTGGCGTAGTTGGTTAAATCGGTGGCATTGAAATCACATCTCTCCTTGGGTCGTGGTTTCGATCCCATCGTGGGGGCTAGGGTAGTTTTCGTTTCGGCACGAATACTTTAAAGACCATGAAGGGACTTATTAGCCAGGGCGCATCTCTTCCTTCCGTAAATGGTAGCTAAATGAGTACTAGAGTTTCCTTTGGGGAATATACAGTAGGTCTGGGGGGACCGCACTGGTAATAATTATTGAGACTTTGTGCGTAATCCCTGTACTAACGTACGATTTTTTTTTGTATCACAATCCATCATTCGCTCACTCGTTTTATGAAATCTTGAGGAACTTCGAGGGTATCATACTTAACATCTTGGTCAGTAATTTCCGTCATCGGTGATATATGCCGTTTGGCCCTTTCAGCACCAGAAGTGTGAGTATTAGACGTAAGAGACAGGATTAAAGGATTAAACGGGCGCAATGAAGAATGTCGTACAGTAGTATGATGTATGAATGAATACGTTCGAATGTACTGTCGATGGACAATTGTCAAACTAAAAGGATCTGAATACTTTCAGTTTACATCGTGAATAATGTACTGTATAAAAAAATGAATGATTCTTACCTAACCTACCGCATGGTGAGTCCATAACGAACAATGTGTGAGTCCGTAACGCTGTTCTTAAACGTTTCAGCTGCAATACAGAACATAGAGACCTAATGGATGGTTTTGATTGGTTGTAAACCCAAAGGAAAATGATTATCAGTGCAATATACCGTACATGCGGGGTGTACTCCAAATTAAAACTTTAAGTACTTTTCGTTACGGACTCACATAATTCTGTAGGCCAAATCTAAAATTTTTGAAACTTTGAATACACAATGCTACGCTGTCTATATTCAAATTTTTTTCATCAATAGCTTCTAATAAATGTTGAATTTTCGGTTGGTGTAATTACCTGTCTTAGTCAGACAATTTCAATGGTAGTACAAGATTATGTCAAAAATGACATGGATTAATTTCTGCAAATTTGAAAATACGTAAAAAAATTTCCTCATATTGAATAATGAAAAACCAGTTGTTACCCTCAAGAATATTAAAAATCCGTCACTTTTATTACAAATTTCATTGTTTCTCGTCATTTTGATACCAAAATTATGCCGATTAGATGACTTTTTATTTCCGACGTAAGTGTTACAGTACATCAATGGTGGAATTTGCCCTGTACAGGGACAACATCTACTCCAAAGGGAAAATTGTTGTGATCTTCGATGGGACATGATCTGTTAACGTTGTTCTCTTGTTTAACTTCAAGAGAATACGGGGTGGAGTCTGTTGGTTCTCTCTTTATAATTATACCGGCACCGGCACCAGTAAATTTATCTTTCAATACAAATGTTGATTCATTATAAAATATTTAATAGATTGTTATCAATAAGTAAAATTACAATATCGAGAGAGTAAGCCTACGGGTGATGGATTAGGCCTATTGTAGATACAATTCAGAATGCAGTTTGTACAATTGCACTTGCACAGCACGTCCTGGTACATATATACACGTTCGTGGGGCCTTCGCGCAACACGAGAGCCTATAGAAAGTACTGTATACTAAACTCTGTATTAGATATACGAAAACCGTCTTTCCCAAAATATATATGAGTGATGGCGATGCTATAAGTTTGCGAAAAAATATTTGTTATAACAGAGGTCATTTCAGTTTGCACTTACACACTGTAACTGTCATTTGTAAACCTACTAACTAGGGCTATTTAAGTGAAGTATGCCATTTTTAGTTTTATAATACTCTTCTCCTTCATTAACCTCGTAATAATTTTCCTAAGCGGAGACTAACGACCTTTATAACTATGGAAAGTCTTGAAACTATTAGAGTAACTGCTGATTTATGGCAGATGGATACTTGTATCCACTATAAACTCGTTGCGTTCGTTAGTTTTTTTTACCAAACTTCCGATCCTTTCTAAACTTTTGCCGGACTACATACGTACCAAGTGTCGTTTAATTTCATCAAGGAATGACGAGTTATTAGCGATCAAAAATTTACGACGACGACAACAGGCGACGACGACTACAGACAACTCATTAATGGCACCCATATGCTAATGCTTCGCTCACTTCGTTGCTCACCCCACAACCATTTTTAGAAAAATACTTGAACAATACTACTAAAAAATGCCAAAGAGAATATCCAAATACTAATTTTGAGACGAAAATCGCTATATTATATTCTATTGTATTATTTGAAAAAGACTCTTTTTCTCACTAATATTTTTAAAATTGAGTTAATTAATCTAACTTTTTTTTACTAATTTCCAGAAAATTAGTTAAAAAAAGTATTTTTTAAACAAATTTTTAACTTTTTTTAACTAATTTTTATTTTTTTACTTTTTTTTAAACTAATTTTTTACCTTTTTTAACAAATTTTTTTTTATTTATTTTTTTTTTTATTATGAACTATTTAATACACAATATAATCAAATTGATACATACTTTCATATCATTGAGTAAGTTCCTGGTGCATAATGATTATAATGATGTAGACCGAGGCTTGTCGGGTAGCTTACAGTACGTACAGCTAGCTATGTATTTATTTAAGATTTGAGATTCCGTATTAAAATATAGTAATTTTATACGTCGTAAACATTGATAACGCTGGTGATATTTTTTTTCAAATAAAACAATATATTCGATATAAAAACGTAACAGTAAACACTATTTTCCACTTATTTTCTTTAGCGAAATTCAGATATTCTGCCCTTGTGTGTTGAATTTCCACTCGTTGGTATTTTAACACTCGCTTCGCTTGTGCTAAAAACCTGCTAACTCTTGTAAAACTCAACCACTCAGACAGAATAGTTGAATTTCGCTAAATTGAAGTGAGTGAAAAAAAACTCTGTTTTCCGCTTACTTTTTTTTATTGAATAATAGTCCTTTTTTTGTCTTTATTCTAGAATATTAATTAATATTTAGTTGAGCTTTTAAAATGCTACATCTTGTTTCTTCATTACGCGTAATTAATATGCTAGAATTTAATAAAAAATATCATTATTATATAGATTTACTTGTCAAAATGTATATTCATATTTGATAATAATTAATTTCATTTCATTTCACTTGGTGCGCCCCGTCAAGCCGGCATTTATTAATGACGTTTTGTATAATATTAGTTACAACGTACCATAGTACATGGTGTGAGTGCAGCGTGAGTAAGATAGTCTGACTGCACTACAATACGGTAAAATATTATATAGGAACTGCGGAGTAAAATGGTTTGACATAGAATTATATATTGCTGGTAAAATTGTCCTAATCCTGAACATTGAATGATCCAAATAGCATACTTGTGAAAGTTTCGAAAAATAATACACTCTAATCCTAATGAATTAAACAACAATGTGTGATCCAGTAGGTTTAAATCCAACTACCAATCCCCTCGGAATAATCAATCATATCTTAAAAAGAAACAAAACAAAAAAGAAAATAAAATAAAAACTGCACAATCGATATCCTAGTGGACTCTTAATGTAGGAAGTGATGGTTGAAACAGTTCGATATGAATGAACATTTGACAAGACAAGCTCCCCAGAGGAGAGCGGTCCTGGTTGCATGCGACCTAAAAGGTTTTGTTTGGTGTAATTGTATGTAAGGAGTGAGTTGATGTGCGACATCGGTTATGCGTCGAGGCACTTGTGCTCCCAAGACCAATGTACCTGGGTTTGGTGTTTGGGTTAAGTTGAAGAGAAATTCTTAAAATGGTTTGTAGCATGGTGTTTGAACAATGCGACACTCTAAGGGTACAGAAAATACATTCAGAATATGCCTCCAGTTTCCCTTCCTATCTACCAGTGGTATAGGTTTACTGTGAAGGAGATTGTAGGTGATATCATTACTGTTCCTTCATTCAGTAAAGCACGAAGTGCATTCCTAAACACCACATCGACATCATCAAGCTTTGTGGGGGATGTCGACCCAATTAAAAACTTCTTACTGTATGTGATAGCGGGGATAGCTAGAGCATTCCACAGAAGGGACCCAATGTCGAGCCACCGGTCCAGCTATTAATTTGAAACGTAGCGGATAAGGATATGATTGCTCGAATGAATTCCCCCACAATATAGTTTGACTGGGAGTTAATTTTACAACCGCGAAAGGTTAATGAAGGTGAAATGTGCCGTTCATGATTATTAGAGTTGGTATATTTGCTGTATGATGACGGTGACCGTGACCATATGTAGGACGGTGACCGTGACCATATGTAGGGCGGTGACCGTGACCATATGTAGGACGGTGGCCGTGACCATATGTAGGACGGTGACCGTGACCATATGTAGGACGGTGGCCGTGACCATATGTAGGACGGTGACCGTGACCATATGTAGGACGGTGACCGTGACCATATGTAGGACGGTGACCGTGACCATATGTAGGACGGTGGCCGTGACCATATGTAGGACGGTGACCGTGACCATATGTAGGACGGTGACCGTGACCATATGTAGGACGGTGACCGTGACCATATGTAGGACGGTGGCCGTGACCATATGTAAGACCACTTGGATTTACTGCTCTCGACACTCATGTGAATAATGTTGAGTTTGCTGGTAATCAATTGCACTTGATGTTCTATTTTGGAAGGCGAATTCTCTATGATGAGTAAGTCGTCGGCATATGCAATCGCGCCAAGCCACATGTTGTTGATACTATATACATAACCATCGGAATTCACAGTTTGAAAAATTCACAGTTTGACCCCTTTAGCGTTGAAACTCAAGACATTCAAATATTGTATAATGTATAGGACAAATATCTGAGCCTAATTTAAATTGTTAGGCCATCTGGGAAGTTGAAATGAGATCACACGTGTTAAGGACCTCTCTGAGAATAATGGATTCAACAATTTTCGCAAAGATACTTACAGTGGAGATAGTGCGATAAGGCGATAGGAGGAAGTGAGGAGGCGATCCCGACCCTTGTGAAGTGTTGTTATAATAGTTTTACCAAAGAGGTCTGGTACCGTACCTAACCTGATCCACGAGTTAATAATATGAGACAATATGAGGCAATGTGGCGAATGTTGCATGTATTTGCGTCCTTTGCTGAGACAATGGGGGAAACGGACGCAAATCCCATCTTGGCGAATTAATATCCCGCCTCAATGTAAAATTCTCTAAGGAACATGTTACAATGGCACGTTATTAACCATCGACCAAAACAATAAACTAAATACAATAGAACAGGATACAGTTTTATTTTTGAGAGTAATCCGCTGTTATTTGAAGTCCAATTTCCCCTGGAGAGGGATGAATTTTTAATACGTCCAGTCCCCCCCTATCTACGTCCAGTTCCTCCTATCTGCCATTGCTGCAGGCCATTTACAGTGTTCTATTTCATAAATGCACCATATTCTGCAACGTTTTGTTTATCTCATAAAGTAACTCGACAACAATGCAATGCGAATATAATAATACTACTAGTCTACTACTATTGCATACGTGGGTATACTTTTCTACAAGTTGCCCAGGATAACTGCGCTAGGATCATTAAAAATCTACACTAAAGAACTACACTGGTTACCAGTAAGATATAGGATCAAATACAAGATTGCTCAATCACATGGAAAGCCATTATCAAACTCAGTCCCGAATACAATCTTGACATATTGATGCCAAATAATAACCCAACCCGCACACAACAACTATTGACTCTAATTGTACCCAAATTTAACTTAACCCTATTAGTACCGGGCTATAAAATGTTGTACAAATACCGGGGGGGGGGGGGGGGGGGTCATATTGACCCACCCAATCTACAAATTTTACGAAAACATCTGATTTTTTGTTTGTACGTAGGTATCACTAGTCTGGATCCGACCGAAAAAAAAATTTCGAAAAAATGTACTGGGTGGTTTTATTGCAGCACCAAAATAACAAGTAGTGCACAATTTTCACAAAATTTGAAAGTTACACTTTTCGGCTAATTGTTTCTCAATACAGGTTTTCTGGGGCGCAAAATACATTTAAAAATATTTAAAAATGATATGATTACAATAAATGACGGTTTAGTCCTCTCTGAGTAGGAAAAAACTTAAAAAAATAAGTAACCAGCACTTTTCAGATAGAACATAAAATTTTTAATTCACTTATACGATGCTATAAATTCACATATTCAGGTTTTCTAGGGCGCTGATTCTAATGGAATACATTTCTAATATGCCAGCTCATTGCTACTTGTATCTTTCGGCGACATCTGGCAAATTTTGTTGCTAGCACCAAATTTCGTACCCATCACCAAAAAGTACAAGTTTGCGATGTCCAGTGCTGTTTTTATTGATTCCATCGGATTCAGGACCTTCATAAACCCGTATAACGCAAGAAACAAGATGATACTATCTACTGATCAAATTGCTTATTTTCTAAAATTTGGTGCTGGCATAACAATTTTCACCATCGAAAAATACAAGTTTGAAAACTCTTATGAAATTTTTACTGCTTCCATTGAATTCAGAACCCTAACAAACCCGTATAACGCAAGAAACAAGATGACACAATCAATTGATATATTTGATGGTTTTCAAAATTTGTTGGTAGCACCACATTTTGCACCCACTTCCGAATAATACAAGTTTGATATGTCTAGTTCGATAATTATATATTGCATTGAATTCAGAACAGCCATAAACATCTAAAACGCAAGAAATAAATTGTCACAAGCAATTTTATCTATTGAATGGATTTTCAAAATTTCGTGCTAGCACCAAAATTTGCACGCAGCACCAAAAATACAAGTTTGATACGCTTGGTGCAACTCGTATATATTCCATCGAAACAAGAACCCCAAAAAACCCAATTGCGTAAAACACAAGTTTCAAACAATCAATTTACAAAATTGACATCTTTCAAAATTTGGTACTGGCACCAAAATTTGGTACCCGCCGAAAAAAACATGTTTGAAATTTCTAAATCAATTTATATGAATTCCATCCAATTGCTAACACCAAAAAAACCGGTGTAAATCAAAAATAGACATGTAACAATTCATATTTAATAAAATGAAATTTTCAAAAAACGTCTCAAAAAAGTGCCAAAAGTAGGGTTAAAAAATGGTGCTATAACTCGAAAACTACCCAATATTTTTGGAAACGGTTTTCACTACTAGGAAGACAATAGATTTTTAGGAAAAGTCATAAAATTTCAGATTCCCAACTGCGTTTGTTTCAGAATTATAATCAAAAAACCATGGGGTGGGGGGTCATATTGACCTCCCCCCGGGTTTAATAGGGTTTTAAAAACATACGGTCAACGAGCATTCACCTACACTGCACCAGTAACTTTTAATAGTGCCTATACAAAAACGCCTATGCAAAAACTCACTTCTTCACCTTAGTCTTTCCACAGTAACTCAATTCCGACCACGCGCCTTTGAACTTTATTAATAATTTTATTATTATTAGGCATGGGGCCCACGTGAAGAATACCTGACTTTCTGCCGTTATATTTCACTTTGCATTTACACCCATGTGAAGAATACCAGGTTTTCACCAATAACACAAGTTACAGAAGGGCTGGAATCTAACCAAAACAATAAACGAATTAGTATATGCACTGGCTATAAAACACTTAAGCCTAAGCCTGTATAAAAATACATTACATAAGCCATTTTTCATCACGACACCAGCTGTTATTGGTGTTATTTTACCATTGCGTCAATAGCGTTTTTCGTTTATGTCTATTTTTCGAGCCCATAGGCTATGGACGGAGTAGCCGATCTGCCTTAGATCGGCTACGGCCTCTGTAGCAGACTGCTTGTTTGTAACACTGGTTGGGGAAGTAAAGGTAAACACCCACCTCCCTAGCACATATACCTCTAAGATTTACAAAAATTAGTAAAAATGTTATTAATATATTTATAATCAAACTCATAATTTATGTGTAATAATTCGATCTCGCATCTAAATAAGACAAACAATTGTCAGGTTTTAATCAACATTATTTTGAAATATATATTAAATCATGTGTTTATTCCTAGATTCTATTAATTGTGCTAAATCACAAATAATTTACTATGATAATAATATTTCAACAATTATTAAATACCAGTACAGTAATGATGGCAGACACAGGTACTAATAAACAAATTGCGTAATGATGACAGTGAAATTTTTAACTATAATTAATTGATGCTTTACTGCAATTAATACTATGCATGTTAAGTATTATAATTACGTTTTGAGATATTGATTAGCTAAAGCCCCGTTCACATCCAATGGTTCATGAGCGGTAAAGTAGTCTAGCGGTAAGCCAGCGGTTTACTACCCGGAGCCCGTTCACACCTAACGGTACCGTTGCGGTAACTGATTGTTTATCTGTCGGCTGTGAATTCAACAGGAAATTACATTAATTGTTTTAACATTGTTTAAATGGGCTGCAGTAAACCCGCGTGGTTTAGCGCACAACTACCTGTTTGGTCGTTCACAGTCAGCGGTGTACCGCTGGCCCTGCGCGGTACACCACGCGGTGTACCGTTGGCCCTGCGCGGTACACCACGCGGTGTACCGTTGGCCCTGCGCGGTACACCACGCGGTGTACCGCTGGCCCTGCGCGGTACACCACGCGGTGTACCGCTGGCCCTGCGCGGTACACCACGCGGTGTACCGTTGGCCCTGCGCGGTACACCACGCGGTGTACCGTTGACCCTGCGCGGTACACCACGCGGTGTACCGTTGGCCCTGCGCGGTACACCACGCGGTGTACCGCTGGCCCTGCGCGGTACACCACGCGGTGTACCGCTGGCCCTGCGCGGTACACCACGCGGTGTACCGTTGGCCCTGCGCGGTACACCATGCGGTGTACCGCTGGCCCTGTGCGGTACACCCCGCGGTGTACCGCTGGCCCTGCGCGGTACACCACGCGGTGTACCGCTAGCCCTGCGCGGTACACCATGCGGTGTACCGTTGGCCCTGCGCGGTACACCGCGCGGTGTACCGCTGGCCCTGCGCGGTACACTGCGCGGTACACCGCGCGGTGTACCGTTCCGTTGGATGTGAACGGGCCTTTAGCTGTGTAAATAATGTGAAGACTTTAAAAAGTCATTTTTGCTCAAATAACGGATTTTCTAGCTGAATTAAACAATGATTCATCGATTTCAACTACTACTGCAACTCAATCTTTCCAAACAGGCTTTTCGAAATCAGACATAAATACATTTGCAGTATTTGAAATTATCATTAACTAATATTTATATGAAATACTCTACACATAACTACCACATTGTGATAAATAAGATATCTTAGTACAGAAATTAAGGTGTGTCTGTTAATATCTAATGTGAGTCCCCTAAAACAATTGCACGGCTACTGCCATAGCAACAAGTAGAATAGCAATTGGAGCTGATTGATGGCGGGCATCCGAGAACAAAGCGTTAGTCCAATCGACTTCACCCCCGACACCGATGGGGCTATTCTTCCACACCGTATCTGGGCAGGTCCCCTTGCAACACTGAATTTCACACTGTATATTTATTGATGAAAACATTTTGTGCAACTCCTCATTCCCGCCATCCATTTCCTCCCTAACCACACTAGGGCATTCTTCCTGATTAAAAGCCAAACAGGCCTCTGCTTTTACGCACTTAAGATCCTGGACAGCAATTAGCATTTTGTATTTCTTATCACCCTGATCCATTGTACCTCCCAATAACTGAGAAATATCCTGACAATAAATACAATCATTTTCAGTGGTTGTAGGTGGAGGAGCGGGAAATAAATCACCAATCGCTTCTTCAATGACTTTGTCATCCACCTTGACCGACATCTTCGCCAATCCGGTTTCACAACTGACAGCAGTGCATATCGTAAATTGCAAAGCAGCACAAAGTAGCACAAAAACACACCGATATGAAATCTCCATTCTACGAATATAATCTTTCAAATAAACAACAGTAACTAATGAGAATTACAAGACTATACTATAGTAGTGAGATGACAGCCCTGGGGCAGCCCAGAATCTGCAATCTCAAAACTGATCAGCCTGTACAGGTGTATATCTTGCACCAGGCCCATGGCAACTGCACGGATTTGCACCATGCTGGGGACTGGCTTCAGGCCATTCCGTCTAAAAGCCTTACTGATCTAGACTTTGCTGTTAGGGGTACTGTCAGAATCACTAGAGGGAGCCAAAAGGCTTCTCTGCTCATTGGAGCAGGCTGCTTCTAGTGTTGGTCTTTTTGTAAATTCCAAGAAGACCAAAATCATGACAGTCAACCTAGACAGCCCTCAAGAAATGTCTAATAGTAAAGGCATAAGCCCTAAGGATGGCTTGCTTGAGCATGTGGATGACTTCTGCTTCTGCTACATGGGATCATGGATCAGAAAGTCAGGTGAAGACCTTCGGATACATAAGGGGAAGGCATGGTCTGCTAATTAGTCTGTCCAGGATTTGGAAGTCCCATAGAATAAAACGGAACCTTAAGGTTCGATTATTTATGGCAGTAGTAGTACCTGTACTCTTATATGGGAGTCCATGCTGGGCTCTAACTGCATAGGATACCAAATTTCAGGATGGCACTTTCACAAGAATGCTGCGCTGGGATCATTGTGTCAAGTACAATGAACAGATCTCCAATCAGACTTTATACAACATTCGAGGTATTTCATTAGTATTCCCTGGCTTGACACTTGAATGGAACCGCCTCCGCGTTGCATGATATTGCTTTAGCCATGAGGACCAGCCAGTGAATGAAGCAAGTGCTATTGTGGCCTCTGGGAGTGAATAAGCATGGTGGACAGCCCATGACTTTCTTGAAACGCATCTCAAAGGACACTGGCCTTGAAGATGCAGATGATCTAGCAAATGTTATGGGTGATAGGGAGTTGTGGAGGCACAATTTTGATGACAAGCCGGCACAGCATTCTTAATATATATGTAATATATATATAATGCAGCTGCAATAAAGCATACCGATCGTAGTAGTACTAGTAGTAGTAGTAGTCTAAGAGCCTGGGCCTACACTTCCGAAACCAGGAATTCAGGCTCCACCATATTGGCTGTGATGGTGAAGGATACAGGATATCCCACCATGACTTATTCTGGGATGCTATCTTCCAAGCTACTCAATCAGCCACTCCAGTGCCCAGGAGTGAACTCCATGGCCTCTGATCCATTGCTCTCTCACTCGCCCTGCTGATGTGTTCCTCCCAAACTGGAAAAGGGGTCAACCCATAGCACTAGATGTCACAGTAATCTCCCACCTCGAGTCATGAACCCTCCCTCCTCTCCCAGGTGGCAATTACCCTTGGACATGCCCACTACATAAAACTCTCCACCCACTTGGAGTAGTGCCAAAATTTATATATTTTATATTATTATTATATATTATATAGTATTTGATTATTAAATCATTCATCCATATTGGACGTGTTAAATAGGCCTATTATATTATATTTCCATATTAGCATGTTGGACGATTTACCATTTTGTTCAGTACTGGATGTTGTAAGTTATATACTTGGTGACCAGATGTAGAGGACGAGCCCAACGAGAGTAGTAATAAAGGCGAGTACTGTGTTAGCTATACCCTAAGCCACCTGGTTTGCATATTGAATTATATACCATTTTGCTCAAATAATACAGGTAGTCTTCTTTTATTTTATTTTTTATTTTTACTTGAGAATTCCTGGGGCATGGGTGCTGGTGTAATTAAAATTTGTATATTGTGTGTGCAGAGGATTATTTTTTATTATACTAAACAATTATTAAGTAACAAGTATTAATTAAGTAGATTTATAGCAACAGGAACTACGATGGAGCAGAATTGAGTGTATGTATTTATATGTGTGGGTTATATACAATAGATACAACGGAGGATATTAATAATCTTATTTTATTTGTTGCTGATTAAATAAAATATAATTTATCAAAGCCAGCCAAAGTTCATTCAGTTTAATGTTGTTCTACAGAGGGTTACATTATTTGTACCGTTAATTTAGTTAATTAGTTACAATGATACCAGTTTAGAATGGGTATAAAGGTGTGGCTAAACACAGTTAATGTATGTTTAACTACAAACAACTGTCAATTAGAATACGCCACATTGTAGTTCACATAGAATAGTGATGGATTATTTCCGCATTCCTCATCAGTCAGTCATGTAAATCCGGATAACTAATAGCACAAATCTACTCCATGGAAAACCGGTAACAACAGTTGCACAGTATATAAGTAATTCCAAATCACGCACTACAAAATGTCATAGACAGGCTAATTGTCATATTCAGACAGTACAAAAATATCATTGAGTTTGGAATACCTTCCTAGATAGTACACACAACAGAACCCACAATTAAGTCGCTATCTGATAAATGTAAACATGAATGTGACGCATTTTGTTGGGGAGAGGCGTTAGTCCAAACAATTTTATAATAGAGCTAAATAATATTTTATAATTGTTGTATTGCAAAGTACTAATCCTCGTGACTTACTACTATCTGACTCCCTGACTATGTTCGTTCATGTAATAAACCACTCAGATCATGACAATGTTAACTGCTACTTTTCACTAGTATGTCAATTGTTATAGCAAAGCAAAATATTTACACTATTCAAAATTTATGAATAAAATAATAGTGATCAAAGGAAAAACCGACACGGCTATACACAATACACACACCATCGCAAGAATAGCCAGGATGACAAGTGCAAGTAAATCCACCTTCATTATTGTTGCAGTCAGCGTTGATATCACAATTATGGGTTTCATCACTGCATTCATCATCATCTGAAACAGAAGTATATCAAAACATTCGTTCTTATATATAAGAAGAAAATATAAAATCAATTTGTCTGAAAAAAATGTCGATTACATCACCTTTTGTAAAATTGCAGAACTTATTTAAATTACAAAATAAATATAACGATCTTAGCATCACAGATTAACCCTTCTCCATGGTACCCATTACAGTTACAATCGAAACTTCCCAGAATGTTGGTGCAAGTCGCATTGGAATCGCAGTTATGAGAACCATCAGTACATTCATCGTCATCTAAGTAAACAATTGATAAGATAGGTAGTGAATTGGACTTAATATTAAATCATAGAACAGCATAACATTTTCAAACTGAATATCATCCTGTCTGCAGAAGTAAAAGTCAGTCTCCGTTTAACTAGACTCTGCAGAAGCCCACCACTAGTCATAACTGGTCTGCTTAGAAAAAACCCAAGTGTGGAGGAAGAATTCAATATTGGGGTCTCCAACAGGTATTACACATGGGTCACTGAAGAAAAGGATCACTGTGGGAGATACACACACTTTGTGAATGCTTCCATTTACACAGCCAATGATAGTGTATGCATTTTCTTTCAAAGAAGGGTGAAAAGATCCCATTGTCAGACCATATTCCAAACTGAAAGAAATTGTTAACAGAAGTCCAATTGTAGCAGATTGTGGAAATCCAATTAGTTCGTGCCACACCCATCAGCAGGTTAATACAACCAATCTGCTGCAGCATTATAAACAATTAATTATCTCACTGGTAGAAAGAGCCAATCAACTTCTCTAAGTATGTAAATAGTTATGATACAGCTAAATATACAAACAAAAGTTGCTATACACATACCATCGCAAGTGGCCCCGTCTCCAGAATAGCCAGGATGACAAGTGCAAGTAAATCCACCTTCGTTATTGTTGCAGTCAGCGTTGATATCACAATTATGGGTTTCATCACTGCACTCATCGTCATCTGAAACAGATGTTCAGGCGTTCAAGCTGAGTGGACCCCGCCAGGGTCCACTCAGCCTTTCATCCACTGGGGTCGATAAAATGAGGACCAGTTAAATTACTGGGAGCAAACAAGGGATGGGAGTAGCGCCACCCCTACCTAAAGTACAGTAGACAACAAATCATTTTCTTTAAAAGAAGTCGAATGCATCACTTTTTATAAATTTCCATTAATGATTTTAAAATATATAATAATATAACAAAAAATTCACCCCATCTCCATGGTACCCATATCCATTATGTACTTGTACTTGTAACATCCTGGAATGTTGGACAAATATGAGAACCATCTGTGCATTAATTGAAATATAAGTAAATAATTGATAATTGGTAATAAATCGGACTTCCTATTAAAAGTCAGGAGGTTGTTATAAGTTGTAACCAGTTGCCCCTAATTCCTACTCTCGATGCCAACTAGGATAAGGAAGGCCACTTAACCCTATTAGTACCGGGCTATAAAATGTTGTACAAATACCGGGAGGGGGTCATATTGACCCCCCCTCTAAAATCTACAAATATTTACGAAAACGTCTGATTTTTTGTTTGTACGCAGGTATCACTTGTCTGGATCCGATCGAAAAAAAAAATTTTCGAAAAAATGTACTGGGGTGGTTATATTGCAGCACCAAAATTACAAGTAGTGCACAATTTTCACAAAATTTGAAAGTTACATTTTCGGCTAATTATTTTTCAATACAGGTTTTTTGGGGTGCAAAATACATTGGAACATATTTAAAAATGATATGATTACTATAAATGGCTGTTTAGTCCTCTCTGCGTAGGAAAAAAATGAAAAAAACAAGTAACCAGCACTTTTCAGTTAGAACACAACATTTTTAATTCACTTATACGATGCTATAAATTCACATTTTCAGGTTTTCGAGGGCGCTGATTCTAATGGAATACATTTCTAATATGCCAGATCATTGCTACTTGTATTTTTCGGCGTAATTTAGCAAATTTTGGTGCTAGCACCAAATTTCGTACCCATCACCAAAAAGTACAAGTTTGCGATGTCCAGTGCTGTTTTTATTGATTCCATCGGATTCAGGACCCTCATAAACCCGTATAACGCAAGAAACACGGTGATACTATCTACTTATCAATTTGCATATTTTCCAAAATTTGGTGCTGGCACAACAATTTTCACCCCACCGGCGAAAAATACAAGTTTGAGAACTCTTATGAAATTTTTACTGATTCCATTGAATTCCGAACCATCACAAACCCGTATAACGCAAGAAACAAGGTGACACAATCAATTGATATATTTGATGGTTTTCAAAATTTGGTGCTAGCACCACATTTTGCACCCACATCCGAAAAATACAAGTTTGAGATGTCTAGTTCGATAATTATATTTTCCATTGAATTCAGAACAGCCATAAACCTCTAAAACGCAAGAAATAAATTGTCACAAGCAATTTTATATATTGAATGGATTTTTAAAATTTCGTGCTAGCACCAAAATTAGCACACAGCACCGAAAAATACAAGTTTGATACGCTTGGTTCAACTCGTATATATTTCATCGAATCCAGAACCTCAAAAAACCCCAATTGCGTAAAAAACAAGTTTCAAACAATCAATTTACAAAATTGACTTATTTCAAAATTTGGTGCTGGCACCAAAATTTGGCACCCATCGAAAAAAACAAGTTTGAAATTTCTAAATCAATTTATATGAATTCCATCCACTTTCTAAGACCAAAAAACCGGTGTAAATCAAAAATAGAGATGTTACAATTCATATTTAATGAAATGTAATTTTCAAAAAACGTCTCAAAAAAAGTGCCAAAAGTAGGGTTTAAAAATGGTGCTATAACTCGAAAAGTACCGAATATTTTTGAAAATGGTTTTCACTACCATGAAGACAATAGATTTTTAGGAAAAGTCATAAAGTTTCAGATTCCCAACTGCGTATGTTTCAGAATTATAATAAAAAAACCACGGAGGGGGTCATATTGACCCCCCCCCCCCCCGGGTTTAATAGGGTTAACCTAAACAATCATCCCCAGCCACTTATGTTCTGGTACGATTTTATTTTAACATTTCCAAGGTGGTAATAATTGTATATTCAATGGGATCAACATGATTTTCTTGCTATTCTTGGGGACTGGAATGTCTCTTTGTTTCTCAGATCAAGTATACCTTGGGGGTAGAGAACAACCATGGCAAACACTATTTTTAAATTTTGCAGGTTTTCACCATTGCGAATAAACTGTTTTCAGTTGGTACATCGTTTCAGAAGAAACATTGGAAAATGTTTATCAATTCAAGCTCCAGTGCCCAGTGGTCCTATCGATGTCTCGGAGTGCTCACACCTTATTCTCATTAAATTCATCTTATGCATAATTGTGGTTGGCTATATTATACGATCATCATAATGATGATGGGGTGATGGTAACCCCACCTACTGGTTCCAGAAGTCGAGGAGATCCCCCTTACTGATCTAACTGAAAGTACCTAGGTGTCCAACGGCTCCTCAGCCCATTAGAACAAGCCGCTTCTAGTGTTGGTCTTTTTGTTAACTCCAAAAAGACCACAATTTTGAAAGTTAACTTTGAAAGTCCTCAGCAAATCACTGATTGGATGGGCATAAGCTCAAAGGTTGGTATGCTTGAGCATGTGGACGACTTCTGTTACCTGGGATCATGGGACAATTTGCATCAGCACAATTTGTGAATACTTCCACTTATGCATCCAAGCTAACTGAGTACCATGAGAACCATCTGGAATACCATTTGGATCTTAGATATAGATAATGACTGAAGGTCAAGGCATGGTCTGCTCGGCATAAATAAACTATCAAGGTGTGGAAATCACCTGGAATCAAAAGCTAAATTTATTCCGAGCATCAGTAGTGCCTTTACTGCTCTATTATATATGAATTAACTTTATCTATCATAATAAATTGTCAGGAATAATATTTCATTAAGGGGGGGGGGGGGGGGGGGGTACACCCCCCTATGGACCTTATTTGCAAATGGCTATAATTTCTGCTTGTGTGTAATTTTGTATATTTTATACCTTTCGGGGGATTAACATATGGCCAAAGATTGGGTTCAAAAAAAAATTTTCCAATTTGCGTCGCCCTCTAGCGGCCACCAGCAAAATTGTTAATTTCACTAAAAACACTACTAGTCTCACAATTTTGGGCGAAAATTTTCGAAAGTTGGTTTTTCTGAATCAGCATCATCTGCTCCACAAAACTTATCGGTTACATTTTTGATTTAGGTCTTAAATATTTTTTGAATATTATTAACTAATATTAATTATTACTTAATAGATATTAACTAATTTCAAGAAATTAATATGGCACAATTCAAAATTCTAACCGATAACTTTTGATCAAAACCCGAAAAGAAATCAAACAAAAAAAAAATTTCGAAAATTGGTTAAGAAATGGCTGAGTAGTAGTATTTTGAATGTGAAAAATACAATTCCGAGATAAACGCATTTAAAGTTTAAGAACACGTTCGTGGGGCCTTCGCGCAGCACGAGTCCCAGTTATGAGATACAAATTAAAATTGTGCGACTGTATCACAAAATCAGGTTATGAGATATTAACCCACACCACCAATTAATCAAAAAAAGGGGGACAGTACGTGTTCACCCCTTTTAATCTGCACAGCCCCCCCCTCCCCCCACCCACCAATACATAACCGCGACATCTACCACCCACGGAAGGGTAGCACGAACTTATTTCCAAACGCACGTTCAATATGCAAAGCCAGGTGGTTTATAGGAATATAATCAATGCAGTACTCGTCTTCATTATAATCCTCTTTGCGTTCGACCTGTTTTGTATTAAAATATATTTATTAAACGCAGGCTGACGCTCTTTATAATAATAATACCTAGGGATGCCAGCTTCCAGACTTTCAATCTTTACTGCCGCGCAAACCCCGCAGAGGAAGTTTTGGTTTGAGAGATCAAGCCCATCGGCAATTGGTGTTTCAATTTCGGTCCAGGAACTCTGACAATGGGAGCATTCAATCTTAACTGTGGTCCATTCCCGTGGTTTCGGCTTCCTTTTCTTCGTCCCAATGACAGATTCTTCTAAAGACGTTCGATTCGCTTTCAGTTTATTGTTGGCGTTTGTGTTTTGAAGTTGTATTCGAGTGGACAGTCGCGCCGGTTTCGAGGTAACCATACCGACCTGTGATAAGCGTTGGTTTTGTTGAGTGCCGGTATTCATCTTCTCTCACCTCTTCAATGTCAGATGTTGCAAATACTGATAACACGAATAACGGTATATATTTCAATACTTGTCAATAGCAATATATATAATTTAGATAACTATTTTATATCTGTACTGTTGAGCAAACTCTACATAAATTCCAACCTGTGTATCGCCGGTAGTGCTGTTGCTGTGCAAGTCTGCAAGTGCTGAAGTGCTGGTTGCCACCGGTCGGGTGACAGACCGAACGTAATCAGGATCGAATGTAACATAGTTTTTACGAATCGAACGCAACCTCAATTATGTTACATTGGATCCTATAACTATGTTACATTCGATCTACAAATTACTAAGCTCGAATGTAACATACATTTATTTCAGTTGTGTTTTGATTTCAGGAGTTAACCGATGAAATGCTTCGTTTATTTACAGGAAGAAACAGTTTGGTGAGTATAAAACAAAGACCCAAGACCCAATTAAGTACCCAGTAACCTCCATAATCTTATAACATGTGTTAACTTTCGTTTATTGTTTTGGTTCCCCCAACACGCCTCTGAAACCTGCTCCTTTCAGCATTTAAATAAAAGTAACCTGCATAATCTTGTAACATCTGTTAACTTTCGTTTATTGTTTTGGTTCCCCCAATACGCCTGTGTAACCTGCTCCTTTAAATCTGTAAATGGCAATGTTACATTCGAGCTTAGTAATTTGTAGATCGAATGTAACATAGTTATAGGATCCAATGTAACATAATTGCAGTTACGTTCGATACGAAATAACTATGTTACATTCGATCCTGATTACGTTCGGTCATGTATCCCCACCTGCCACCGGTCAGCCGGTACCGGTAGTAGGGTGGTACCTACGGTGTGCACTACAACGGCAGTACAGCAATACGGTGTACCGTGCCAATAACTGAATGATTAGCGGTAACTATCTAAACTATTATATTATTATTACCGGTGCCGGTACTGGGCTAATTACTGAATTAGGCCTAAACTATAATCACCGCAAGGGTTGCCGGTAGCTTTAATTAGATTACATGATATGGCATGTCTGCAGTGTATGGTACCGGCTGACCAGTATTGCAGTATTGACTGATTGTGGATTGCAGGATTCTCGATTCAGGGATTGAGTACAGCCTGACAGTACCGGTACACATGGTACATGCAGACTGCCCCAATGTATTGCAAAATTTGTCCAGAAACCCAGCTGATTTATCCTACAGTAATAATAATTTAACGCATTTTAAATTTGGATAAATAAATTTATTATAACTGCAATAACAGTTACACTGATGCTGCACGAAGGCCCCACGCAAATTCTACTTGGAAAATTTTCAAACTTTTGCCAAACAACATGTGTACCAAGTTTGGATAGATTTCATCAAGGATTGGCCGATTTATTAACGTTTAAAATAAAATACTGAAAAAAAAACGCGACAGAACGACAGAACAACAGGTTGATTAATGGTACCCCTACGCTAAGGCTCACTCACTTAGTGGCTCGCCCCACATAAAAATATAGTGCCTAATATTGCGTATATGTAGTGTATATACTATATGTAGTATATGGTGTATAATCAGATACAGTAGGTGGTAGGGTAGTTCTTGACGGCATCCAAACGTAATCCTTCAAGGAAAATCGAAAAATCTGAAGGTTCAAGAACAATTTAGTATTATTTACAGACTTTCGAAGGTACTTATGAAGTGCGTGGCCAACATTTTGAGATTCATAATTTTTTTTATAGTAGCAGCTAGTTTTTTGCTAATATTTCTAGTGTTTCTTATTATTGTTCACAGTTCTTTAAGAATTCTAGTATACTTTTGTTTAATATTCTATATTCCAGAGGCTAGTAGTAGTTGTTTTTTTGTAAAAAAAATGTCTTTGCACTATTGGAGAACAATATGAAAGATGGTTTGATGTTTAGTATGCCATGCCATGTATTTGATATACGCAATTGCAAAATAAATAAATAATTTATATTATATATACATGCAATATTCTGTACATACAGTTAATTTATAGAATATGCGAACTAATAATTTATTTAATGTATAATGAAAAGAACAATTAAAATCAATACAATAAAATAATTTAAATAAAAATACCTAGCTAGTAAAAATTATTTACTAGAGACCTTAAAATTAATAAAATTAAAAAATTACTACTGTAGCTAGTAAAAATTATTTACTAGCTACAGTCATTGGTCCATATAAGAGACAGGTTTTGAACTTCGTTGGGTTCTGTGTAAAAATGTAAACACTGGACTTCCTCAGAAATTATGTAATAAGGGGTTTCCCGGGGCGTAGAATCCATTTTTCGGGGTCTCGAAAGTTGATTTCGCCTAGCAGTTGCTGAATTTTGAAGAAATGTTGCATGTCTCAAATTTGGCATCGATTCCCTAATGTGAGACAAGAAATTCAATTGTAATTTTTTTTAATAACTAACATGAAATAACCTCATAAATATTACGGAGAATCTTGTTAGGTTCTTACAGCCTTTATTTGAGACAAAAGATCTGTAATTATTTGGCTATAGGAGCCCCTTGAAGTTGATATTGAATTTGTCTCACGTTTGGGTCCATGTCTCAAATTAGGCAGAATGACTGTACTATATATGATTTAAGCTTGATGTAACTGATACATTCAGTAGGCCTACAGGTACTGTAGTGTGACTTTCGGAAAGAAGTCAGATGCAATTATAATGTATGTGTATAGGGGGCCTATGGTTTCTATACTTCAGATACTTAGATACAAAGGCCTAGCCTACATTTGTCTCTTGTTATGGTTATAATTTCCTTGTCTCAAATTAGGGGAAATTCATGGAAACCGATACCATATTAAAGACAGTAGTCAAATGTAAAACTATGAAATCTTTACCACATAAAAATAGTTTTATATAAAAATATAGCCTTTTTACTATAAAATGTCATAATTTCGAGAATCAGGTCAAAGTGGAATGCAAAAATCTCATATCGATTTTAAAACCTTAAAATTTATGAAAAAAAGCTTCGATTTTTGACGGGCCGCTAGAATATTATAAGTATATCCAATCCGGTTGAATTATACCTAACGATGTACAGGAATGGTTACAGATCATTATTCGAATTAGTTTTAAGTAGGTTTCTGTAATTATTTGGCTATAGGAGCCCCTTGAAGTTGATATTGAATTTGTCTCACGTTTGGGTCCATGTCTCAAATTAGGCAGAATGACTGTACCAAAGAAAACTCTAGCTACCACATAATCTTATATCAGCTGACTATATTCTACTGTAGAATAATACAATCGTAAAAAGTGCAAAACGCACTATAACAATCACTATGAAAATCTTCAAAATGTTGGCCACGAACTTCATAAGCACTTTCGAATTCTAGAACATTTTCGTATTATTTATGGACTTCGAGTTCTAGAAAATTTTCGTATTTACGAATTTTCGAAAATCTCTTCTATTTTGTGGACAGAACAATACTACTATTTAGGATATATAACGACTTCAGTATTAAAGGGAAACTCAAAATGTTTGTAAAGCTCTCCTAAAAAACCGCGTCAAAATATTTGATAGAACCCGATTTACGAATGTACGAAAGATTTAAGTAGAGCAGCTGCGGGGCATTCTGGAAGGTGATTGTTTCTCAAAGCCGTAGCTTTACTAAGTTTAAATTATTCGCAGGCGACTTGGTTATCTATCTAGTTCATGGCGTGAACGGAACGTGGTCTCAACGATGACGTGTTCTTTACTATGAAGGAAAATACATATGTTTATTTTTCAACGAATATGAAAAAATAATACAGTAATAATATATTTACAAGGCACCTTTTAAGGGCAATAAAACAAGGCGCGCACATACATAGGAGTCGTTATACAACCTTCACTGTGTTTCACAAAACATATAATAAACCGAAAGAAACAATAAAGCATACGACGCTACACCATGTCCTGGAATATAGTGTCGTTATTCAGGTACATGCCCCCCCCCCACCCCCCCAAATTTTTCTACAAATCTCAATGAGATTGCATGCAATTTGAATCAGAGATAGTTTCACCTCCCTCCTCGGAGGAGGGAGGTTCAGCGCCCCTGGGTGAGTGCGCACGGGGGAACACCCCCCCCCCCCCCCCCTCGCTACGCCTCTGGATTTAAAAGATATTACAGTATATAATGGCAGATTCATATATTTGATTTATAGGTTTTTGCCACCGTAATTTAATACACTGCGGTTTTATTATAAAATATACGTATTTAAAGCTACATACTGTATAAAATTAAATGAATATAAAATGAACTTGTAGATTTTATTTACCTTATCTAATTAATTATACTATAATTACGTATTATACTTATCTAATTTATTTTATACTGTATGATGGGCTGTTTCGGTATATCGATATATCGTAACAAGCAGACTAAATGAAAGTTTCTAAAAGTTTCAAAGAATGGGTTTATTTCTATGTTTATTCGCAACAAATGAAGTGTTAAGAACCATGTCATTATAAAGACAACGTATCCACCTCATCTCTCAAATCCTTCAACACTTATTAGAGGAGCATGGATCCCACCCGGAAATGTGTATTATTAATTATTAAAAATTCAAGTATGGTATTTATGGTAATATAATTATGTTATTTTCATATGTTCTGTCGCCATTATGTATTATTGCTAGTCTTGCTAATAGTTTGTAACGGAAATAACCCACACTTTCGATGAATGTAAGTGTAACTATAGAGCTACGGGTGGGGTGACAGGGTCTGGTGTTGCACTTTAATACAGAGAGACACCTCCCCACCCACCCTCCTCCCCCCATTCAATTCCCAAGTATTTCTACAACATTGATATCAAATAGGCAAATATTTGAAGGCTAATATCTCAGTTAATCTTTGATGAAATTAAACCAAACATTGTACAGATGTAGACTGTCTAAAGATTGAAACAGGATTTGCGCCGTGGAACGCAGCAGTTCTCCAGTCTCTCGCTAGAGGGCGAGTAGGCAATACAGTTGAAATAATGGTAACCGACCCTTACCCACTAACGTGTTTCGTTGTTGTTTTTTTCCTTTGCGCGAGAAGCGGAAAAAATGAGAACAAGACCATCATTATATTAATAGAAAGCGACCAGTTCTATTAAGCAAAATTGAAATTATAATACAATTCAATTAATTGACTATGCTAATTAAAATTCTTAATTAATTGCAAATATTGCGCCAATAATAGAACTCATGCTAAATATTTTAAGTAAATAAATAAATAAATTGAATTGCTGAATATGAATATCTAAGAAAAATTGCATAAAGTTATCACTAATATAATATTTAAAAACAAATACAAACTAGAATAGAGTATAACAAAATATTTATAAAGTATTAGAAAAAAATTAAATATTCTATATATTTAAGTAGCTCATGCACAGAATATATATATATAAATCAACCCATTCCTACAAACTAAAAAATATATATATTGATAATAAAACTGCACTAAATTGATACGCCATTAAACGGCATTACCTGTACATTATAAGGCATTGAAAGTAAAGAAATGAAGTAAAATATTAAAATTGTAGTTGAGGAAGTGATATAGAAGGCAAATTTAATAGCACTATTTAAAATTAATCTATTTGGGGGGGGGGGGGGGGCATAGCGAATATTTCATCCAGTTATATTTATTAAGTAAAAACTAACGAGGTAGAAAATTATATTAATGCTAAAAAACTAATGTAAGATAAACAAACTACATACAAGGCCACAACATTATTGTATGTGATCACTGCGACAATTTAATGCATAAAGGTTGGAAATTCTACTTACACAATTTAAATAAATAAAATATGTAGAATCAATTTTCTAAAAAGCACATTATTAATTATTAATTACTAAACTAAAAACCTTAAGTAGTTAGAAAAAAACTGCAATAAACTGATGAGCCGCTATTTAAAACACGAATTTAAATAGTAATAATTTATAGTAGCTAAAATAATGAAACTATTAAATAGTTAGACTTCCGACTCGGTATGACCACCGACCGGGTCCATAAAGCTGTCTACCACCTGTTGCAGATCGGATCTGAGGGTCTCGGGCGAAGGCCCGTCCGTTGTCACGGTTACACTCTCCTCGGGGGGTTCGCCGTCACGTATCACCGTTCGCTTCACCACCTGCCGACGGACCACGATCCTTCGCGTTGTAGTGACGTCACTATCCTCGTCACCTCCGGGGTTCATCGCTCGGCTCACCAACTCCCGGTCTTCCTCGCTGATATCGTCCGCAACCTTCCCATCTTCCAACACAATCTCTCGCTTCAACCCTTCCTTATCGACGAGTATCACCCGGGTTATCTTCCGCTTAGTGTGCTCCACAGTCTCCATGGCGACGCGTTGTTGCATGGCGATGGGGGCAGCGCGGACTGACGTCACAAACGCGCAATCTTCTTCGACGTTGTCCAGAGGTTCCACGGCTCTCCGGAAGGCCTCGTCGTCGGAGCTGGCGGAGGAGCCGGGAGCCGGCGGACACCAGAAGGACCAGTCCACCGCGGCGGCAGAGTCCACGTCGTCCACAAAGGGTTCGTCGTCGAGGGACAGCTGGGGAGCGGTGTTGGCACGTTGGGGGCGCGACTCGGTAAACAGTTCCTCTCCGACCTGCTGGAGGGCGCTGGGTTCCTCGCTGACTCGCAGGGGGACGCTGGGTTCGTCGTATAACACTAGTCTCCCAATGTCGATGTACGCAGGAGACAAGGGGGCCGTCCGTTTTGGTGGATCTGGAGGTAAACCACCCACGACAGAGATATTTAGTTGCTCTGTTGGTGCCGTGTTTAATTTCATATTTATGGAACTCATTTGTGGTGCAATTTCATTCACTTGTTCGTTTTCTTGTAGCGCATTTTCGTTTTTTTGTGGCGCATTTTCGTTTTCTTGTTGCACATTCTCCTTTACCTGCGATACAACCTCGTATACTTGGGGTGGTGCCGTGATTACTGAGGTAGAATCTATTCTAATTGAGGAAGATTCTGTTCTAGTGGTGGAATATTGAGATCGTGTGGATCTCGACTCTATTCTAGCGGATGTCGACTCTGGTCTTGTGGAGGTCGACTCTGGTCTTGTGGAGGTCGACTCTGGTCTTGTGGAGGTCGACTCTGGTCTAGTGGAGTTCGACTCTGGTCTAGTGGAGGTCGACTCTGGTCTAGTGGAGGTCGACTCTGGTCTTGTGGAGGTCGACTCTGGTCTAGTGGAGGTCGACTCTGGTCTAGTGGAGGTCGACTCTGGTCTAGTGGAAGTCGACTCTGGTCTAGTGGAGGTCGACTCTGGTCTTGTGGAGGTCGAATCTGGTCTTGTGGAGGTCGAATCTGGTCTTGTGGAGGTCGACTCTGGTCTCGCAACTACTCTAGGTGGTGCCATCATTGCCATCGATGCTCGCCCCCTTGCATCTCTCTCTAATGTCTCGTAAGTGATATCATCTATAACCGTCTTCCTAAACTTGAACACCCGTCCCATACAGACAGCGTTTATATCGTCCCGTCCTATGGCGGTGAGGGAGTCACCCAAACGCTTACCAGTCGCCTCCACTCCCTCTCTCTCGGCCCAGTAGTGCAGCATAGCGTAAGCAGCCGCTGCGTGCTCCTTCCCGTACTGGTTCTCTAGATTCTCCACCAACTCCCTCCCCAACCCTAAACGCATCGCCAACGGCTTCCAATCGACGCCAAGGTGTTCCGCGATGCCCTGCAACCGGAACTGCGCCCGCTCGTACGACGAGTTCGGACTCAGACCCAACTCGTTGAGCGAAGCTCGCCGTCGTCGGAGATCCAATGATGCAAAGTTGACGACCAGCGGTCCGATCGGTTGGGAGCCGTCATGCTCAGGGAGCGTCACGTTGAGGCTGCACACCGGCACTGGGGTCTCCTGGCGACGCAACGCAGAACTTCTCGACTCCCGGAAGAAACCCAACCGGCCCGCCGCATCTGTCTCCATGTCCCGAACGCGAAGGAAGAAAGCCAAACGATTCTCCCGAAACGCGAAGAAGTTCAACCGAAGAAGCTCCCCGGATTTAAGAACCGGGACGAGATTTCCGGTACATTCGATAAACTGCGGTTTACCTTCTAGAACTTCGACGTCACGACTTCTCGCGATCTCCTCGAAATGTTCCTGCCGCTCCAATGTTTTATCCACCTTGTCGTCGGTCACACAGAACACGCGCATCCTGGCCTCGTGCGGGTCGTGACGTTTCGCAAAGACCACGAACTTGGCCATGTAGGGCACCGGGACCAACTCCTTGTGGACGAGATGAGCGAACCCGGCGGCGTCGAAGACACCATCGCCGGGCTGGTTGACTAACCAGAATCGGGCCGATAGATTGGTCTCGAACGAAACCGTGGACCCGTCTGGAACGAAGGATAACGGATTTCTATCGGTGATGTCTTCCCAATGTGAGGCCGAGGTGCCACCAGCAATACTGGAAACAAGTCGCAACGACTTTGGGTTACTCGGGTCAAACCACTTTGGTGTTGGTATGGTAACGGTGACGCGCTTATGGAAGCGGCGACGTCTGGGCTCCACCGTTACTACAGGGCTAAACGACAACTGTGACGTCACTGCGTCGTTGACGGCTTTCTTTACGGCTTTCTTTAGAAAATTTTCGTATTATTTACGAATTTTCGAAAATCTCTTCTATTTTGTGGACAGAACAATACTACTTATTATCTAGGATATATAACGACTTCAGTATTAAAGGGAAACTCAAAGTTTTTGTAAAGCTCTCCTAAAAAACCGCATCCAAATATTTGATAGAACCCGATTTACGAAAGTACTTAAGTACAGTAGAGCAGCTGCGGGGCATTCTGGAAGGTGATTGCTTCTCAAAGCCGTAGCTTTACTAAGTTTAAATTATTCGCAGGCGACTTGGTTATCTATCTAGTTCATGCCGTGAACGGAACGTGGTCTCAACGATGACGTGTTCTTTACTATGAAGGAAAATACATATGTTTATTTTTCAACGAATATGAAAAAATAATACAGTAATAATATATTTACAAGGCACCTTTTAAGGGCAATAAAACAAGGCGCGCACATACATAGGAGTCGTTATACAACCTTCACTGTTTTTCACAAAACATATAATAAACCGAAAGAAACAATAAAGCATACGACGCTACACCATGTCCTGGAATATAGTGTCGTTATTCAGGTACACGCCCCCCCCCCCCCCCCTCCCCCAAATTTTTCTACAAATCTTAATGAGATTGCATGAAATTTGAAACAGAGATAGTTTCACCTCCCTCCTCGGAGGAGGGAGGTTCAGCGCCCCTGGGTGAGTGCGCACGGGGGAACACCCCCCCCCCTCGCTACGCCTCTGGATTTAAAAGATATTACAGTATATAATGGCAGATTCATATATTTGATTTATAGGTTTTTGCCACCGTAATTTAATACACTGCGGTTTTATTATAAAATATACGTATTTAAAGCTACATACTGTATAAAATTAAATGAATATAAAATGAACTTGTAGATTTTATTTACCTTATCTAATTAATTATACTATAATTACGTATTATACTTATCTAATTTATTTTATACTGTATGATGGGCTGTTTCGGTATATCGATATATCGTAACAAGCAGACTAAATGAAAGTTTCTAAAAGTTTCAAAGAATGTGTTTATTTCTATGTTTATTCGCAACAAATGAAGTGTTAAGAACCATGTCATTATAAAGACAACGTATCCACCTCATCTCTCAAATCCTTCAACACTTATTAGAGGAGCCTGGATCCCACCCGGAAATGTGTATTATTAATTATTAAAAATTAAAGTATGGTATTTATGGTAATTATGTTATTTTCATTTGTTCTGTCGCCATTATGTATTATTGCTAGTCTTGCTAATAGTTTGTAACGGAAATAACCCACACTTTCGATGAATGTAAGTGTAACTATAGAGCTACGGATGGGGTGACAGGGTCTGGTGTTGCACTTTAATACAGAGAGACACCTCCCCACCCACCCTCCTCCCACCATTCCCAAGTATTTATACAACACCCCTGGTATCAAATAGGCAAATATTTGAAGGCTAATATCTCAGTTAATCTTTGATGAAATTAAACCAAACATTGTACAGATGTAGACTGTCTAAAGATTGAAACAGGATTTGCGCCGTGGAACGCAGCAGTTCTCGAGAGGGCGAGTAGGCAATACAGTTGAAATGATGTCTTACCCAGTCGGGGTGTTTCTTTGTTTTTTCTTCTTTACGCGAGAAGCGGAATAAATGAGAATCATACCATTATATTAATAGAAAGCGACCTGTTTTATTAAGCAAAATTGAAATTATATTACAATTCAATTAATTGACTATGCTAATTAAAATTCTTAATTAATTGCAAATATTGCGCCAATAATAGAACTCATGCTAAATATTGTAAGTAAATAAATAATTGCTGAATATGAATATCTAAGAAAATTGCATAAAGTTATCACTAATATAATATTTAAAAACAAATACTATAAACTAGAATAGAGTATAACAAAATATTTATAAAGTATTAGAAAAAAATTAAATATTCTATATATTTAAGTAGCTCATGCACAGAATATATATATAAATCAACCCATTCCTACAAACTAAAAAATATATATTGATAACAAAACTGCACTAAATTGATACGCCATTAATCGGCATTACCTGTACATTATAAGGCATTGAAAGTAAAGAAATGAAGTAAAATATTAAAATTGTAGTTGAGGAAGTGATATAGAAGGCAAATTTAATAGCACTATTTAAAATTAATCTATTTGGGGGGGGGGGGGGGGGGGCATAGCGAATATGTCATCCAGTTGTATTTATTAAGTAAAAACTAACGAGGTAGAAAATTATATTAATGCTAAAAAACTAATGTAAGATAAACAAACTATCTACAAGGCCACAACATTATTGTATGTGATCACTGCGACAATTTAATGCATAAAGGTTGGAAATTCTACTTACACAATTTAAATAAATAAAATATGTAGAATCAATTTTCTAAAAAGCACATTATTAATTATTAATTACTAAATTAAAAACCTTAAGTAGTTAGAAAAAACTGCAATAAACTGATGAGCCGCTATTTAAAACACGAATTTAAATAGTAATAATTTATAGTAGCTAAAATAATGAAACTATTAAATAGTTAGACTTCCGACTCGGTATGACCACCGACCGGGTCCATAAAGCTGTCTACCACCTGTTGCAGATCGGATCTGAGGGTCTCGGGCGAAGGCCCGTCCGTTGTCACGGTTACACTCTCCTCGGGGGGTTCGCCGTCACGTATCACCGTTCGCTTCACCACCTGCCGACGGACCACGATCCTTCGCGTTGTAGTGACGTCACTATCCTCGTCACCTCCGGGGTTCATCGCTCGGCTCACCAACTCTCGGTCTTCCTCGCTGATATCGTCCGCAACCTTCCCATCTTCCAACACAATCTCTCGCTTCAACCCTTCCTTATCGACGAGTATCACCCGGGTTATCTTCCGCTTAGTGTGCTCCACAGTCTCCATGGCGACGCGTTGTTGCATGGCGATGGGGGCAGCGCGGACTGACGTCACAAACGCGCAATCTTCTTCGACGTTGTCCAGAGGTTCCACGGCTCTCCGGAAGGCCTCGTCGTCGGAGCTGGCGGAGGAGCCGGGAGCCGGCGGACACCAGAAGGACCAGTCCACCGCGGCGGCAGAGTCCACGTCGTCCACAAAGGGTTCGTCGTCGAGGGACAGCTGGGGAGCGGTGTTGGCACGTTGGGGGCGCGACTCGGTAAACAGTTCCTCTCCGACCTGCTGGGGGGCGCTGGGTTCCTCGCTGACTCGCAGGGGGACGCTGGGTTCGTCGTATAACACTAGTCTCCCAATGTCGATGTACGCAGGAGACAAGGGGGCCGTCCGTTTTGGTGGATCTGGAGGTAAACCACCCACGACAGAGATATTTAGTTGCTCTGTTGGTGCCGTGTTTAATTTCATATTTATGGAACTCATTTGTGGTGCAATTTCATTCACTTGTTCGTTTTCTTGTAGCGCATTTTCGTTTTTTTGTGGCGCATTTTCGTTTTCTTGTTGCACATTCTCCTTTACCTGCGATACAACCTCGTATACTTGGGGTGGTGCCGTGATTACTGAGGTAGAATCTATTCTAATTGAGGAAGATTCTGTTCTAGTGGTGGAATATTGAGATCGTGTGGATCTCGACTCTATTCTAGCGGATGTCGACTCTGGTCTTGTGGAGGTCGACTCTGGTCTTGTGGAGGTCGACTCTGGTCTTGTGGAGGTCGACTCTGGTCTAGTGGAGTTCGACTCTGGTCTAGTGGAGGTCGACTCTGGTCTAGTGGAGGTCGACTCTGGTCTTGTGGAGGTCGACTCTGGTCTAGTGGAGGTCGACTCTGGTCTAGTGGAGGTCGACTCTGGTCTAGTGGAAGTCGACTCTGGTCTAGTGGAGGTCGACTCTGGTCTTGTGGAGGTCGAATCTGGTCTTGTGGAGGTCGAATCTGGTCTTGTGGAGGTCGACTCTGGTCTCGCAACTACTCTAGGTGGTGCCATCATTGCCATCGATGCTCGCCCCCTTGCATCTCTCTCTAATGTCTCGTAAGTGATATCATCTATAACCGTCTTCCTAAACTTGAACACCCGTCCCATACAGACAGCGTTTATATCGTCCCGTCCTATGGCGGTGAGGGAGTCACCCAAACGCTTACCAGTCGCCTCCACTCCCTCTCTCTCGGCCCAGTAGTGCAGCATAGCGTAAGCAGCCGCTGCGTGCTCCTTCCCGTACTGGTTCTCTAGATTCTCCACCAACTCCCTCCCCAACCCTAAACGCATCGCCAACGGCTTCCAATCGACGCCAAGGTGTTCCGCGATGCCCTGCAACCGGAACTGCGCCCGCTCGTACGACGAGTTCGGACTCAGACCCAACTCGTTGAGCGAAGCTCGCCGTCGTCGGAGATCCAATGATGCAAAGTTGACGACCAGCGGTCCGATCGGTTGGGAGCCGTCATGCTCAGGGAGCGTCACGTTGAGGCTGCACACCGGCACTGGGGTCTCCTGGCGACGCAACGCAGAACTTCTCGACTCCCGGAAGAAACCCAACCGGCCCGCCGCATCTGTCTCCATGTCCCGAACGCGAAGGAAGAAAGCCAAACGATTCTCCCGAAACGCGAAGAAGTTCAACCGAAGAAGCTCCCCGGATTTAAGAACCGGGACGAGATTTCCGGTACATTCGATAAACTGCGGTTTACCTTCTAGAACTTCGACGTCACGACTTCTCGCGATCTCCTCGAAATGTTCCTGCCGCTCCAATGTTTTATCCACCTTGTCGTCGGTCACACAGAACACGCGCATCCTGGCCTCGTGCGGGTCGTGACGTTTCGCAAAGACCACGAACTTGGCCATGTAGGGCACCGGGACCAACTCCTTGTGGACGAGATGAGCGAACCCGGCGGCGTCGAAGACACCATCGCCGGGCTGGTTGACTAACCAGAATCGGGCCGATAGATTGGTCTCGAACGAAACCGTGGACCCGTCTGGAACGAAGGATAACGGATTTCTATCGGTGATGTCTTCCCAATGTGAGGCCGAGGTGCCACCAGCAATACTGGAAACAAGTCGCAACGACTTTGGGTTACTCGGGTCAAACCACTTTGGTGTTGGTATGGTAACGGTGACGCGCTTATGGAAGCGGCGACGTCTGGGCTCCACCGTTACTACAGGGCTAAACGACAACTGTGACGTCACTGCGTCGTTGACGGCTTTCTTTACGGCTTTCTTTAGAAAATTTTCGTATTATTTACGAATTTTCGAAAATCTCTTCTATTTTGTGGACAGAACAATACTACTTATTATCTAGGATATATAACGACTTCAGTATTAAAGGGAAACTCAAAGTTTTTGTAAAGCTCTCCTAAAAAACCGCATCCAAATATTTGATAGAACCCGATTTACGAAAGTACTTAAGTACAGTAGAGCAGCTGCGGGGCATTCTGGAAGGTGATTGCTTCTCAAAGCCGTAGCTTTACTAAGTTTAAATTATTCGCAGGCGACTTGGTTATCTATCTAGTTCATGCCGTGAACGGAACGTGGTCTCAACGATGACGTGTTCTTTACTATGAAGGAAAATACATATGTTTATTTTTCAACGAATATGAAAAAATAATACAGTAATAATATATTTACAAGGCACCTTTTAAGGGCAATAAAACAAGGCGCGCACATACATAGGAGTCGTTATACAACCTTCACTGTTTTTCACAAAACATATAATAAACCGAAAGAAACAATAAAGCATACGACGCTACACCATGTCCTGGAATATAGTGTCGTTATTCAGGTACACGCCCCCCCCCCCCCCCCTCCCCCAAATTTTTCTACAAATCTTAATGAGATTGCATGAAATTTGAAACAGAGATAGTTTCACCTCCCTCCTCGGAGGAGGGAGGTTCAGCGCCCCTGGGTGAGTGCGCACGGGGGAACACCCCCCCCCCTCGCTACGCCTCTGGATTTAAAAGATATTACAGTATATAATGGCAGATTCATATATTTGATTTATAGGTTTTTGCCACCGTAATTTAATACACTGCGGTTTTATTATAAAACTAGAAAGCCCGTGGCCTTCGGCCACGGCTTTCTAGTTCACAAGCTTCTATACAATCAATCAATCAATGGACAATATCAAACATAAATAAATTAATTAATTAACTTAACAAAACTTTACATAAGACTAACAGACTGATCCCGTTTTAGTTGCAGCTACAGTACATACAATAATAAACATAAGGCTTTATGTTGTAGTAGATACCTTCCAAGTAACACCTCCAATGGATTACAAATAATAAAATGTGAAAAGGTTTAAACTGTGTGTAATATTTTCCCCTTAGTGGAAAACTGTATAACTGCAGAGTAGTGGTTAGCGTCCTCGCAAACATAACCTATAGTGCAGTAGGTCACTGCAGCAACTCTATCGTATTAAAATGGAAGGTTTTAATTTCAGACATTTCGCCCCCTAGTGGCAGACTGCATAATTATGCACTGGTTAGCGTCCTCCCCAAACATGACGACTATGGTGTAGTAGTCCTCTGCCAAATGCCAAGTATCAGCAAAAAAGTATTCATAAACAACAAAATTGTAGGTTTCCTCATTCAGACATTTCATCCCCTAATAGCGGCAGACTGGGGAACTGAAGATTAGTCATCGTCTCCCCAAGCCCAAATACACACCCTACGGTGTAGTATACTCTGCTTGGTATCAGCAAAAAAAACATTATAAACATATTGTGTAAAGGACCTAAGTCTCAGCTAAAAATCATTATTAATAACAAGATAGGATAAGATTTTCACTTTCAGACATTTCGCCTCCTAGTGGCAGACTGAAGAACTGCAAACTGGTCGGCGTCCTCCCAACACGCAGCTATGGTCAGGTAGAATTTATTCTGCAAAGTGTCAGCAGAGTGGTTACGATGATGCAATAACTGCTGTTATAATTTCCTGCTTGCTGATCAGTAATTTCTCCGATAACAAAACAACTGCAGAATAATGCAATTTTCCTCAAAGACGCATTCATGCAAGTATCAAGTAAATGTGTAAAAAATCAGCCTCGAGATAGCCTTTACAATTCATGTTCACGGGCTGAGGATGGTCTGCATTATATAGGTGCACGCACATGATAGAGTCAAGATCCAACTTGTAGGATGACGGACTGACGACCTGCTAGGCCTACCTCGCTAGCACCCATCCGGTACATTGCAAAAATGAATAATTGAATCATTTTGTGTTTATGATTATAAACAATATGTGAACTGAAAAAAAGCTAATCTAAGATTTACTGCTTGTTCTTACCAATGTAAGTCAAGAACCAATCACAGTAGATCCACTCCACTCTCCTGCTGGGTCCTATTTATTGAGATTACTACTTAACCAACCCAGCCTGCTGCAGGCCACCTATGATTGGTCTGCAAGTAGCTAGCTGCCTTGCTAACTAACTCTCAGCTTTGCCAGGCCTGTACTGCCAAAAGGAATATTCGAATCACTTTGAGATTTTATCACACAACATGTTGTAGCGAATACAAAATACGCATTCACGCAAGCAAACGCGTAAAATAAGCCTCGAGATAGCGATAGTTTACGTGCTCGGGACGAGAGCTTTCGATCGATGTATCATTCGCTCAGATTGGTGCTCGTGTGTCGGAGCGTATAGCTTGGACAGACTCACAGACTCATAGACTCACAGACTCACAGACTCACAGACAGACAGAGGATATTTATATATATAGATATACGTATTTAAAGCTACATACTGTATAAAATTAAATGAATATAAAATGAACTTGTAGATTTTATTTACCTTATCTAATTAATTATACTATAATTACGTATTATACTTATCTAATTTATTTTATACTGTATGATGGGCTGTTTCGGTATATCGATATATCGTAACAAGCAGACTAAATGAAAGTTTCTAAAAGTTTCAAAGAATGTGTTTATTTCTATGTTTATTCGCAACAAATGAAGTGTTAAGAACCATGTCATTATAAAGACAACGTATCCACCTCATCTCTCAAATCCTTCAACACTTATTAGAGGAGCCTGGATCCCACCCGGAAATGTGTATTATTAATTATTAAAAATTAAAGTATGGTATTTATGGTATAATTATGTTATTTTCATTTGTTCTGTCGCCATTATGTATTATTGCTAGTCTTGCTAATAGTTTGTAACGGAAATAACCCACACTTTCGATGAATGTAAGTGTAACTATAGAGCTACGGATGGGGTGACAGGGTCTGGTGTTGCACTTTAATACAGAGAGACACCTCCCCACCCACCCTCCTCCCACCATTCCCAAGTATTTATACAACACCCCTGATATCAAATAGGCAAATATTTGAAGGCTAATATCTCAGTTAATCTTTGATGAAATTAAACCAAACATTGTACAGATGTAGACTGTCTAAAGATTGAAACAGGATTTGCGCCGTGGAACGCAGCAGTTCTCGAGAGGGCGAGTAGGCAATACAGTTGAAATGATGTCTTACCCAGTCGGGGTGTTTCTTTGTTTTTTCTTCTTTACGCGAGAAGCGGAATAAATGAGAATCATACCATTATATTAATAGAAAGCGACCTGTTTTATTAAGCAAAATTGAAATTATATTACAATTCAATTAATTGACTATGCTAATTAAAATTCTTAATTAATTGCAAATATTGCGCCAATAATAGAACTCATGCTAAATATTGTAAGTAAATAAATAATTGCTGAATATGAATATCTAAGAAAATTGCATAAAGTTATCACTAATATAATATTTAAAAACAAATACTATAAACTAGAATAGAGTATAACAAAATATTTATAAAGTATTAGAAAAAAATTAAATATTCTATATATTTAAGTAGCTCATGCACAGAATATATATATAAATCAACCCATTCCTACAAACTAAAAAATATATATTGATAACAAAACTGCACTAAATTGATACGCCATTAATCGGCATTACCTGTACATTATAAGGCATTGAAAGTAAAGAAATGAAGTAAAATATTAAAATTGTAGTTGAGGAAGTGATATAGAAGGCAAATTTAATAGCACTATTTAAAATTAATCTATTTGGGGGGGGGGGGGGGGGGGGGGCATAGCGAATATGTCATCCAGTTGTATTTATTAAGTAAAAACTAACGAGGTAGAAAATTATATTAATGCTAAAAAACTAATGTAAGATAAACAAACTATCTACAAGGCCACAACATTATTGTATGTGATCACTGCGACAATTTAATGCATAAAGGTTGGAAATTCTACTTACACAATTTAAATAAATAAAATATGTAGAATCAATTTTCTAAAAAGCACATTATTAATTATTAATTACTAAATTAAAAACCTTAAGTAGTTAGAAAAAACTGCAATAAACTGATGAGCCGCTATTTAAAACACGAATTTAAATAGTAATAATTTATAGTAGCTAAAATAATGAAACTATTAAATAGTTAGACTTCCGACTCGGTATGACCACCGACCGGGTCCATAAAGCTGTCTACCACCTGTTGCAGATCGGATCTGAGGGTCTCGGGCGAAGGCCCGTCCGTTGTCACGGTTACACTCTCCTCGGGGGGTTCGCCGTCACGTATCACCGTTCGCTTCACCACCTGCCGACGGACCACGATCCTTCGCGTTGTAGTGACGTCACTATCCTCGTCACCTCCGGGGTTCATCGCTCGGCTCACCAACTCTCGGTCTTCCTCGCTGATATCGTCCGCAACCTTCCCATCTTCCAACACAATCTCTCGCTTCAACCCTTCCTTATCGACGAGTATCACCCGGGTTATCTTCCGCTTAGTGTGCTCCACAGTCTCCATGGCGACGCGTTGTTGCATGGCGATGGGGGCAGCGCGGACTGACGTCACAAACGCGCAATCTTCTTCGACGTTGTCCAGAGGTTCCACGGCTCTCCGGAAGGCCTCGTCGTCGGAGCTGGCGGAGGAGCCGGGAGCCGGCGGACACCAGAAGGACCAGTCCACCGCGGCGGCAGAGTCCACGTCGTCCACAAAGGGTTCGTCGTCGAGGGACAGCTGGGGAGCGGTGTTGGCACGTTGGGGGCGCGACTCGGTAAACAGTTCCTCTCCGACCTGCTGGAGGGCGCTGGGTTCCTCGCTGACTCGCAGGGGGACGCTGGGTTCGTCGTATAACACTAGTCTCCCAATGTCGATGTACGCAGGAGACAAGGGGGCCGTCCGTTTTGGTGGATCTGGAGGTAAACCACCCACGACAGAGATATTTAGTTGCTCTGTTGGTGCCGTGTTTAATTTCATATTTATGGAACTCATTTGTGGTGCAATTTCATTCACTTGTTCGTTTTCTTGTAGCGCATTTTCGTTTTTTTGTGGCGCATTTTCGTTTTCTTGTTGCACATTCTCCTTTACCTGCGATACAACCTCGTATACTTGGGGTGGTGCCGTGATTACTGAGGTAGAATCTATTCTAATTGAGGAAGATTCTGTTCTAGTGGTGGAATATTGAGATCGTGTGGATCTCGACTCTATTCTAGCGGATGTCGACTCTGGTCTTGTGGAGGTCGACTCTGGTCTTGTGGAGGTCGACTCTGGTCTTGTGGAGGTCGACTCTGGTCTAGTGGAGTTCGACTCTGGTCTAGTGGAGGTCGACTCTGGTCTAGTGGAGGTCGACTCTGGTCTTGTGGAGGTCGACTCTGGTCTAGTGGAGGTCGACTCTGGTCTAGTGGAGGTCGACTCTGGTCTAGTGGAAGTCGACTCTGGTCTAGTGGAGGTCGACTCTGGTCTTGTGGAGGTCGAATCTGGTCTTGTGGAGGTCGAATCTGGTCTTGTGGAGGTCGACTCTGGTCTCGCAACTACTCTAGGTGGTGCCATCATTGCCATCGATGCTCGCCCCCTTGCATCTCTCTCTAATGTCTCGTAAGTGATATCATCTATAACCGTCTTCCTAAACTTGAACACCCGTCCCATACAGACAGCGTTTATATCGTCCCGTCCTATGGCGGTGAGGGAGTCACCCAAACGCTTACCAGTCGCCTCCACTCCCTCTCTCTCGGCCCAGTAGTGCAGCATAGCGTAAGCAGCCGCTGCGTGCTCCTTCCCGTACTGGTTCTCTAGATTCTCCACCAACTCCCTCCCCAACCCTAAACGCATCGCCAACGGCTTCCAATCGACGCCAAGGTGTTCCGCGATGCCCTGCAACCGGAACTGCGCCCGCTCGTACGACGAGTTCGGACTCAGACCCATCTCGTTGAGCGAAGCTCGCCGTCGTCGGAGATCCAATGATGCAAAGTTGACGACCAGCGGTCCGATCGGTTGGGAGCCGTCATGCTCAGGGAGCGTCACGTTGAGGCTGCACACCGGCACTGGGGTCTCCTGGCGACGCAACGCAGAACTTCTCGACTCCCGGAAGAAACCCAACCGGCCCGCAGCATCTGTCTCCATGTCCCGCACGCGAAGGAAGAAAGCCAAACGATTCTCCCGAAACGCGAAGAAGTTCAACCGAAGAAGCTCCCCGGATTTAAGAACCGGGACGAGATTTCCGGCACATTCGATAAACTGCGGTTTACCTTCTAGAACTTCGACGTCACGACTTCTCGCGATCTCCTCGAAATGTTCCTGCCGCTCCAACGTTTTATCCACCTTGTCGTCGGTCACACAGAACACGCGCATCCTGGCCTCGTGCGGGTCGTGACGTTTCGCGAAGACCACGAACTTGGCCATGTAGGGCACCGGGACCAACTCCTTGTGGACGAGATGAGCGAACCCGGCGGCGTCGAAGATCCCATCGCCGGGCTGGTTGACCAACCAGAATCGGGCCGATAGATTGGTCTCGAACGAAACCGTGGACCCGTCTGGAACGAAGGATAACGGATTTCTATCGGTAATGTCTTCCCAATGTGAGGCCGAGGTGCCACCAGCAATACTGGAAACAAGTCGCAACGACTTTGGGTTACTCGGGTCAAACCACTTTGGTGTTGGTATGGTAACGGTGACGCGCTTATGGAACCGGCGACGTCTGGGCTCAACCGTTACTACAGGGCTAAACGACAACTGTGACGTCACTGCGTCGTTGACGGCTTTCTTTACGAGGTCATCGCAAACTGGCTGGACTTGCAGCCCTACTGTTATCTCCTTCTTCAATGTTCCTTCAGGAATCGAAACTAATATCTTCGGGACGACAGTCGATGATATAACACCTCCCTCCTCGTCGATTATTTTAGTTTCTTGACGAATTCGCGTCACCAATGCAAAATACATCGGGAAACTCTTAGTGATGATTCGAGTAACTCTAGTCGACTGGTTGTCGTCACTCCTCTCATTGTCTGCAATCTCATTGTCATCAGAGAATCGAATTGTCTCTACGATCTCCTCCCGGGTACAGTGGGAGAAGTGTTCGACCCACTGGGAGCCGTCGTTGGATCGCAGCACCACGATCTCGCGCTCGCGACCTCGCAGCGACGCAAAGTGAGGCACCTGCAGCGAGACGGGACCCAATAAGGCCATCCCCGCGGGGGCCATCTCGATAACCCGAGCGGCAAGACCCTCTCCTTCCATCAGCGGCGGGGGAACCGGGAGTCTGTGCCACTTTACGTAACGGCAGGTCACCCTAGTGGGTGCCGCGGCTCGTCCTGTGGGCACCGCAATGCGCACACCGCATTGCCGCGCGCTACACATTGTACCACCTCGCGCGTCAACCATAAAACTTATAAGGAAACCTCCGGCGCGCAATGAACCCGACTGGTAAACATTATCGCTTCCGCTGCTCCCGGACGAATACAATGCCCTCGTCGCGCCATCGTCAATGTTAAAGAAAACGTCCCCGTAGTAACTCGCGGACAGTCGAGAAGTCCCAGACACCCTGGATAGGTCGCTGGTCCCGCTGTCTGGACGAGAGTCCGTGAGGAACTGCTCGTAGGAGCGGAACGAGTCGGTTGAGGAACGAGGTCTGGAACCGCGTTCCATCGGTGGTGGGAGTGCCAATGTCGGGACCTCGGCTACGCGAATCAGCGGGAGTGAGTCGTCGCCCATCGTCTTTATCTCCTCAGTAGAGACCTCGGGGGGCGCCGCATGCTGGACAACATCTGTCTCATCTTCCTGTATCAACTCGTCTTCTTCTACAACCTCGGGAACCTGGAAATATAATTATAAATAGATTAAATTAAAAGGAATACATTAAGAGTGGAATATGAATTGGAAATTTTTTAGGCTTATTAAGGCAAGGAATACCTGATCGATCACGTAGACCAAGCTGCTGCTTAGTGTGGAATATTTACAACAAATGGCTTTCAAAACCGTGTTTAGAAGGCTATGACACAACAACTGCAAGAAGTCAAAATTTAATTTCATTAAATGAAATTAAACTACTAGTGTCAAGCTTAGGGGAACCAATGAGACACCTCCAATGTAATATAGTGTCCGATTAGAGATGTGTGCATTGTACTTATTTAGGAATCGCGTAATTTTTCTTGAAATTAATATCTCATATCTCTCCAAATTGTACATTGTACTTCACATTGTACTTGACACAGTGAACCCGGCGTAGCATTCTTGTGAATATGCCATCCAGAGATTTGCTGTCCTCCGTAGTTAGAGCCCAGCATGGACTCCCAAATAAATTTATTTTAATTTTTTTTCCCATATAGGAGTACTGTAACTATAGTGCTGTTCTAAATAATTGGACCTTAAGTTTCCGATGTATTCTGTGCGACTTACAAATCCTGAAAAGCCTATTCAAGGCTGTCCATGCCTTTCCATTACATATTCCAAGGTCCTCACCTGACTTCCGGATCCATGATCCCAGGTAACATAAGTCGTCTATATGCTCAGGCATAGCATCCTTTGAGCTTATACTCCTATGATCAGATATTTCCTGAGGACTTTCAAAGTTAACTTAAAGTCCCTTCAAATTCTTCTGTACTAAATGGTATACAAAGTCTTATACAATTCGTTGCTTGTCCCATATTTTCATTTTCATTTCATCATCCGAGATAGGGCTCGGCCCCTTTATTATAATTAAATAAAATATACAATAAAATTAGGTAGATGCACCTAAATTTCAAAACAACACAGCACTGAGTAAAATGAAAACGCTGAAAACCCAAAAATTCAAAACACTTAAACACAGCACTGAGTAAAATGAAAACGCTGATCAAGTCTACTTCAAGATCTAGTTAATCTACAAGCCCTTATAATAAAAAGCACTTGATTACCATTTGCATCCATCCTGAAATACAAGCCCCCATCGAAAGCCCCCAGTCTAAAGGCTAAGTGGTTGATCTGTCACACCTGAAGTCGATAAAGCTCTTGAATACACTCCCTCCTCGAACCCGGCGGCGTCGAAGACACCATCGCCGGGCTGGTTGACCAACCAGAATCGGGCCGATAGATTGGTCTCGAACGAAACCGTGGACCCGTCTGGAACGAAGGATAACGGATTTCTATCGGTGATGTCTTCCCAATGTGAGGCCGAGGTGCCACCAGCAATACTGGAAACAAGTCGCAACGACTTTGGGTTACTCGGGTCAAACCACTTTGGTGTTGGTATGGTAACGGTGACGCGCTTATGGAAGCGGCGACGTCTGGGCTCCACCGTTACTACAGGGCTAAACGACAACTGTGACGTCACTGCGTCGTTGACGGCTTTCTTTACGGCTTTCTTTAGAAAATTTTCGTATTATTTACGAATTTTCGAAAATCTCTTCTATTTTGTGGACAGAACAATACTACTTATTATCTAGGATAACGACTTCAGTATTAAAGGGAAACTCAAAGTTTTTGTAAAGCTCTCCTAAAAAACCGCATCAAAATATTTGATAGAATCCGTTTTACGAAAGTACTTAAGTACAGTAGAGCAGCTGCGGGGCATTCTGGAAGGTGATTGCTTCTCAAAGCCGTAGCTTTACTAAGTTTAAATTATTCGCAGGCGACTTGGTTATCTATCTAGTTCATGGCGTGAACGGAACGTGGTTTCAACGATGACGTGTTCTTTACTATGAAGGAAAATATGTTTATTTTTCAACGAATATGAAAAAATAATACAGTAATAATATATTTATAAGGCACCTTTTAAGGGCAATAAAACAAGGCGAGCACATACATAGGAGTCGTTATACAACCTTCACTGTTTTTCACAAAACATATAATAAACCGAAAGAAACAATAAAGCATACGACGCTACACCATGTCCTGGAATATAGTGTCGTTATTCAGGTACACGCCCCCCCCCCCCCCCTCCCCCAAATTTTTCTACAAATCTTAATGAGATTGCATGAAATTTGAAACAGAGATAGTTTCACCTCCCTCCTCGGAGGAGGGAGGTTCAGCGCCCCTGGGTGAGTGCGCCCGGGGGAACACCCCCCCTCGCTACGCCTCTGGATTCAATAGATATTACAGTATATAATGGCAGATTCATATATTTGATTTATAGGTTTTTGCCACCGTAATTTAATACACTGCGGTTTTATTATAAAATATACGTATTTAAAGCTACATACTGTATAAAATTAAATGAATATAAAATGAACTTGTAGATTTTATTACCTTATATAATTAATTATACTATAATTACGTATTGATATACACTTATCTAATTTATTTTATACTGTATGATGGGCTGTTTCGGTATATCGATATATCGTAACAAGCAGACTAAATGAAAGTTTCTAAAAGTTTCAAAGAATGGGTTTATTTCTATGTTTATTCGCAACAAATGAAGTGTTAAGAACCATGTCATTATAAAGACAACGTATCCACCTCATCTCTCAAATCCTTCAACACTTATTAGAGGAGCCTGGATCCCACCCGGAAATGTGTATTATTAATTATTAAAAATTAAAGTATGATATTTATGGTAATATAATTATGTTATTTCCATTTGTTCTGTCGCCATTATGTATTATTGCTAGTCTTGCTAATAGTTTGTAACGGAAATAACCCACACTTTCGATGAATGTAAGTGTAACTATAGAGCTACGGATGGGGTGACAGGGTCTGGTGTTGCACTTTAATACAGAGAGACACCTCCCCACCCACCCTCCTCCCACCATTCCCAAGGATTTCTACAACAGCCCTGATATCAAATAGGCAAATTGTACGCGCTTTTGAAGACCTTTAGCAGTTTAACCTGCCAAAATTTATATGTCTTTTGGTTTATAAATAGACTTTAGAAATTGACAAATATTTAATACCAATAAACACAACATTAGCAGAAGCCAGCCTAGTGCGCGTCCATTCACCCGCTGGATATACCCGGGAGACTGGATTCTGAGGGCTTAGATTATTATTGCAGTGTAAGCTTACTGTATTATTCGATTGATCGTTAATAAATAATTTCTGACTAATATTATTCACTTTCGGGAAATATTAACAGTTCCTTTAGGACGTGGCGCTCTATCTAGGTAAACAGAGATATGACTTATACTAATCACAACGGTAAGTCGGTAAGGCTTATGATTCACGTATGAGGCGCATTCTTTAGGAAATGCTTAGTTATCAGTCACAATCATGCACACTACCGGTAACACACAATACTGCTCACTAATTTGCCGACCGTCAATGAATTTTATCATATATAAAGAGAACAGCAACTGACTCATGTAGTGCTTATCAAATAGCATTAAATTCACTACAAACCACAATAATATAAGTCGCAATCGCTATATGTAACCTGTCTCTCTAACCTGTAGTGTATCAAGAAAATTGGGAAATTTGGGTTCTTTATAAATGTTCTCCAAATAATATTCAACCAACTGATACAAAATATGACAACAGTAAAAAGCATTAAGACGGTAGGTTAAGATATGATATGACAAGATTGATATGTTATGATATGAACTGATATGAACTGATAACAGTTATACGCTCTATAATCTTAAGCCTACTAATGTTTCTTCTAAAGTCTGAAACGAATTGACTCTAGAGCCGGTGTTCCTGGCCTAGATAGAAACAAACAACAGTATCAAGAAAAAACAGTAAGACTGAACACTCCTAGCATGATCTGCCAAAAAGCTCCACATCGACAGAAAAAATCGCTCTGATTGACTGTTAAGCTAAACAAAGAACCATGTGTCCAATGGCCGTTTCCATGTCAGCAACCAGCTGTTAGATGTCGTAATCTGAATCATCAAGGCTAAGCTGTGCAAGGGTATTTTAAGCATTGCGGGTTTTTTGCCTTACCATGTCCACCAAAGCACACATATCGAAGAATGACTTTTATGTCCGTTAAAACACCTATAACGGTACCTTGCGGGCGAGGGGGACTGAGTATATCCGCAAAAGCTTTTACACAAATATTTGAAGGCTAATAACGTATAATTGTACAGATGTAGACTGTCTAAAGATTGAAACAGGATTTGCGCCGTGGAACGCAGCAGTTCTCTAGTCTCTCGCTAGAGGGCGAGTAGGCAGCAGTTGAAATAATGGTACCCGACCCTTACCCACTAACGTGTTTCTTTGTTTTTTTTCCTTTACGCGAGAAGCGGAATAAATGAGAATCATACCATTATATTAATAGAAAGCGACCAGTTTTATTAAGCAAAATCGAAATTATAATACAATTCAATTAATTGACTATGCTAATTAAAATTCTTAATTAATTGCAAATATTGCGCCAATAATAGAACTCATGCTAAATATTGTAAGTAAATAAATAATTGCTGAATATGAATATCTAAGAAAAATTGCATAAAGTTATCACTAATATAATATTTAAAAACAAATACTATAAACTAGAATAGAGTATAACAAAATATTTATAAAGTATTAGAAAAAAATTAAATATTCTATATATTTAAGTAGCTCATGCACAGAATATATATATATATAAATCAACCCATTCCTACAAACTAAAAAATATATATATTGATAATAAAACTGCACTAAATTGATACGCCATTAATCGGCATTACCTGTACATTATAAGGCATTGAAAGTGAAGAAATTAAGTAAAATATTAAAATTGTAGTTGAGGAAGTGATATAGAAGGCAAATTTAATAGCACTATTTAAAATTAATCTATTTGGGGGGGGGGGGGGGGGGGGGGGGCATAGCGAATATTTCATCCAGTTGTATTTATTAAGTAAAAACTAACGAGGTAGAAAATTATATTAATGCTAAAAAACTAATGTAAGATAAACAAACTATCTACAAGGCCACAACATTATTGTATGTGATCACTGCGACAATTTAATGCATAAAGGTTGGAAATTCTACTTACACAATTTAAATAAATAAAATATGTAGAATCAATTTTCTAAAAAGCACATTATTAATCATTAATTACTAAACTAAAAACCTTAAGTAGTTAGAAAAAAACTGCAATAAACTGATGAGCCGCTATTTAAAACACGAATTTAAATAGTAATAATTTATAGTAGCTAAAATAATGAAACTATTAAATAGTTAGACTTCCGACTCGGTATGACCACCGACCGGGTCCATAAAGCTGTCTACCACCTGTTGCAGATCGGATCTGAGGGTCTCGGGCGAAGGCCCGTCCGTTGTCACGGTTACACTCTCCTCGGGGGGTTCGCCGTCACGTATCACCGTTCGCTTCACCACCTGCCGACGGACCACGATCCTTCGCGTTGTAGTGACGTCACTATCCTCGTCACCTCCGGGGTTCATCGCTCGGCTCACCAACTCTCGGTCTTCCTCGCTGATATCGTCCGCAACCTTCCCATCTTCCAACACAATCTCTCGCTTCAACCCTTCCTTATCGACGAGTATCACCCGGGTTATCTTCCGCTTAGTGTGCTCCACAGTCTCCATGGCGACGCGTTGTTGCATGGCGACGGGGGCAGCGCGTACTGACGTCACAAACGCGCAATCTTCTTCGACGTTGTCCAGAGGTTCCACAGCTCTCCGGAAGGCCTCGTCGTCGGAGCTGGCGGAGGAGCCGGGAGCCGGCGGACACCAGAAGGACCAGTCCACCGCGGCGGCAGAGTCCACGTCGTCCACAAAGGGTTCGTCGTCGAGGGACAGCTGGGGAGCGGTGATGGCGCGTTGGGGGCGCGACTCGGTAAACAGTTCCTCTCCGACCTGCTGGGGGGCGCTGGGTTCCTCGCTGACTCGCAGGGGGACGCTGGGTTCGTCGTATAACACTAGTCTCCCAATGTCGATGTACGCAGGAGACAAGGAGGCCGTCCGTTTTGGTGGATCTGGAGGTAAACCACCCACGACAGAGATATTTAGTTGCTCTGTTGGTGCCGTGTTTAATTTCATATTAATGGAACTCACTTGTGGTGCAATTTCATTCACTTGTTCGTTTTCTTGTAGCGCATATTCGTTTTCTTGTGGCGCATTTTCGTTTTCTTGTTGCACATTCTCCTTTACCTGCGATACAACCTCGTATACTTGGGGTGGTGCCGTGTTTACTGAGGTAGAATCTATTTTAATTGAGGAAGATTCTGTTCTTGTGTTGGAATATTGAGATCGTGTGGATCTCGACTCTATTCTAGCGGATGTCGACTCTGATCTTGTGGAGGTCGACTCTGGTCTTGTGGAGGTCGACTCTGGTCTTGTGGAGGTCGACTCTGGTCTAGTGGAGGTCGACTCTGGTCTAGTGGAGGTCGACTCTGGTCTTCTTGAGGTCGAATCTGGTCTTGTGGAGGTCGAATCTGGTCTTGTGGAGGTCGACTCTGGTCTCGCAACTACTCTAGGTGGAGCCATCATTGCCATCGATGCTCGCCCCCTTGCATCTCTCTCTATTGTCTCGTAAGTGATATCATCTATAACCGTCTTCCTAAACTTGAACACCCGTCCCATACAGACAGCGTTGATATCGTCCCGTCCTATGGCGGTGAGGGAGTCACCCAAACGCTTACCAGTCGCCTCCACTCCCTCTCTCTCGGCCCAGTAGTGCAGCATAGCGTAAGCAGCCGCTGCGTGCTCCTTCCCGTACTGGTTCTCTAGATTCTCCACCAACTCCCTCCCCAACCCTAAACGCATCGCCAACGGCTTCCAATCGACGCCAAGGTGTTCCGCGATGCCCTGCAACCGGAACTGCGCCCGCTCGTACGACGAGTTCGGACTCAGACCCATCTCGTTGAGCGAAGCTCGCCGTCGTCGGAGATCCAATGATGCAAAGTTGACGACCAGCGGTCCGATCGGTTGGGAGCCGTCATGCTCAGGGAGCGTCACGTTGAGGCTGCACACCGGCACTGGGGTCTCCTGGCGACGCAACGCAGAACTTCTCGACTCCCGGAAGAAACCCAACCGTCCCGCTGCATCTGTCTCCATGTCCCGAACGCGAAGGAAGAATGCCAAACGATTCTCCCGAAATGCGAAGAAATTCAACCGAAGAAGCTCCCCGGATTTAAGAACCGGGACGAGATTTCCGGTACATTCGATAAACTGCGGTTTACCTTCTAGAACTTCGACGTCACGACTTCTCGCGATCTCCTCGAAATGTTCCTGCCGCTCCAACGTTTTATCCACCTTGTCGTCGGTCACACAAAACACGCGCATCCTGGCCTCGTGCGGGTCGTGACGTTTCGCGAAGACCACAAACTTGGCCATGTAGGGCACCGGGACCAACTCCTTGTGGACGAGATGAGCGAACCCGGCGGCGTCGAAGACCCCATCGCCGGGCTGGTTGACCAACCAGAATCGGGCCGATAGATTGGTCTCGAACGAAACCGTGGACCCGTCTGGAACGAAGGATAACGGATTTCTATCGGTGATGTCTTCCCAATGTGAGGCCGAGGTGCCACCAGCAATACTGGAAACAAGTCGCAACGACTTTGGGTTACTCGGGTCAAACCACTTTGGTGTTGGTATGGTAACGGTGACGCGCTTATGGAAGCGGCGACGTCTGGGCTCAACCGTTACTACAGGGCTAAACGCCAACTGTGACCTCACTGCGTCGTTGACGGCTTTCTTTACGAGGTCATCGCAAACTGGCTGGACTTGCAGCCCTACTGTTATCTCCTTCTTCAATGTTCCTTCAGGAATCGAAACTAATATCTTCGGGACGACAGTCGATGATATAACACCTCCCTCCTCGTCGATTATTTTAGTTTCTTGACGAATTCGCGACACCAATGCAAAATACATCGGGAAACTCTTAGTGATGATTCGAGTAACTCTCGTCGACTGGTTGTCGCCACTCCTCTCATTGTCTGCAATCTCATTATCATCAGAGAAACGAATTGTCTCTAAGATCTCCTCCCGGGTACAGTGCGAGAAGTGTTCGACCCACTGGGAGCCGTCGTTGGATCGCAGCACCACGATCTCGCGCTCGCGACCTCGCAGCGACGCAAAGTGAGGCACCTGCAGCGAGACGGGCCCCAATAAGGCCATCCCTGCGGGGGCCATCTCGATTACCCGAGCGGCAAGACCCTCTCCTTCCATTAGCGGCGGGGGAACCGGGAGTCTGTGCCGCTTTACGTAACGGCAGGTCACCCTAGTTGGTGCCGCGGCTCGTCCTGTGGGCACCGCAATGCGCACACCGCATTGCCGCGCGCTACACATTGTACCACCTCGCGCGTCAACCATAAAACTTATAAGGAAACCTCCGGCGCGCAATGAACCCGACTGGTAAACATTATCGCTTCCGGTGCTCCCGGACGAATACAAAGCCCTCGTCGCGCCATCGTCAATGTTAAAGAAAACGTCCCCATAGTAACTCGCGGACAGTCGAGAGGTCCCAGACACCCTGGATAGGTCGCTGGTCCCGCTGTCTGGACGAGAGTCCGTGAGGAACTGCTCGTAGGAGCGGAACGAGTCGGTTGAGGAACGAGGTCTGGAACCGCGTTCCATCGGTGGTGGGAGTGCCAATGTCGGGACCTCGGCTACGCGAATCAGCGGGAGTGAGTCATCGCCCATCGTCTTTATCTCCTCAGTAGAGACCTCGGGGGGCGCCGCATGATGGACAACATCTGTCTCATCTTCCTGTATCAACTCATCTTCTTCTACAACCTCGGGAACCTGGAAAAATAATTATAAATAGATTAAGTTAAAAGGAATACATTAAGAGTGGAATATGAATTGGAAATTTTTTAGGCTCATTAAGGCAAGGAATACCTGATCACGTAGACCAAGCTGCTGCTTTGTGTGGAATATTTACAACAAATGGCTTTCAAAACCGTGTTTAGAAGGCTATGACACAACAACTGCAAGAAGTCAAAATTTAATTTCATTAAATGAAATTAAACTACTAGTGTCAAGCTTAGGGGAACCAATGAGACACCTCCAATGTAATATAGTGTCCGATTGGAGATGTGTGCATTGTACTTATTTAGGAATCGCGTAATTTTTCTTGAAATTAATATCTCATATCTCTCCAAATTGTACATTGTACTTCACATTGTACTTGACACAGTGATCCCGGCGTAGCATTCTTGTGAATATGCCATCCAGAGATTTGCTGTCCTCCGTAGTTAGAGCCCAGCATGGACTCCCAAATAAATTTATTTTAATTTTTTTCCCATATAGGAGTATTGTAACTACTGCTGCTCTAAATAATTGGACCTTAAGTTTCCGATGTATTCTGTGCGACTTACAAATCCTGGAAAGCCTATTCAAGGCTGTCCATGCCTTTCCATTACATATTCCAAGATCCTCACCTGACTTCCGGATCCATGATCCCAGGTAACATAAGTCGTCTACATGCTCAGGCATAGCATCCTTTGAGCTTATACTCCTATGATCAGATATTTCCTGAGGACTTTCAAAGTTAACTTAAAGTCCCTTCAAAGTCTTCTGTACTAAATGGTATACAAAGTCTTATACAATTCGTTGCATGTCCCATAACTAAAAATCCGCGAAACTTTCAGTTTCGTTGAATATAAATTAGTACTGGTAGCGATAAGAGCTTCACCAGTATGTATGGCGTAGGTGAATACATGTTTGTTTGGCCTTCGCGCAGCACGAAGTGAGCAAAGCCTTTAGCATATGGGCACCATTAACGAGTTGTCTGCCGTCTTCAACACAATACTCGTCCTCCTCTTGTGCTTCGTTGCGCTCGTTCGTTTTTGACCAAAGTTCAGATTCTTTCTAAACTTTTGACGGACTACATACATACCAAGTTTCTTTAATTTCATCGAGGAATAACCGAGTTATTAGCGATCAAAAATTTACGACGACGACGAAGACAGACATCTCGCCAATGGCACCCATATGCTAAGGCTTCGCTCACTTCGTGGCTCGCCCCACAGCTATATACTTATTAATATTATGAATGAAATAATAATGTGTCTCTGTCATATATACGGTATACTAGACAGATTTACGAAAGTGATAGAAAGTTACAAACCTGTAGTTTCAGTTTTGAAACCAACGTCCACTCGACGTCCGTTGTCGTGACGACCTTGAGCGTATCAATAACCGAAACGTAACCGAACCTGGTGGCCAACGCTAGGGGCGTGACTCCGGGTGTGTTTGCACTGACATTGGGGTCGGCCCCGTGCGCGAGGAGAGTCTCTATCAATGGGAGATGGCCGTGTTGCGCCGCCAAGTGGAGCGGCGTGTACCCGTTGCTCGCAGCAACTGCATTGGGATTGGCCCCGCGACGCAGCAGGAACTCGGCGGCCTGCCGCTTACCGAAGTGCGAGGCTACGTGCAGCGGCGTGTAGCCGGCGTTGGTTCGCGCGTCGATGGTGGCCCCCGCATCCAGTAATGTCTCGCACGCGCCGACTTGGTCCTCCTGGGCCGCCGTGTGCAGCGGACGCAGCCCGTTCTTCGCTGTCGCGTCCACCCCAGCATCCCGCTCCAGTAGTAACTTCATGACTTCGACGTTACCGCCTAGCGACGCTAGATGGAGCGAAGTAAAGCCCCGGTTCGTTCTGATGTCAACATCGACTCCGAAATCTAGTAATTTTTTCGCAATTTCAACCTGCGGAAAACCAAGCGAAATACATTACTGTTATATTATACATCATATTAAGTGCTGATATCAGTGGGATTAAGTTGGACGGGATGACAATCTAGGCAGGTGTTCAGCAAAAATTACATAAATGAAGTGAAGTATGTGAGCATGGGGGTCGTTCTCACAAAAAGTGGCCAAACTTTTATGTCAAAATGTCCATGCATTCGCACGGTTATATTTCCAAACGACACAGATTTAACCCCATGAACCTATATACCAATCGGAAGAGCGGAAATCTGCTCATATTACAGCAAATTTTCAACAGATTCCATTCACAACCTAGAGAATGACACCATTTCAAATATCGAAAATGCATGTTTTTTGAAATGTCACATTGAATTATTTTTAAGTATTTGGCTTCTGAGCTAAAGCTATGAAAGCAAAGGTTCCACATACCATACATCAAAATAAAGCAAATTTAATGCTTTCACATACTATTGGTGGTTTTCAACCGAAGCTACTCACATTTTATATATTTACTATTTACTAACAATTAATTACGCCGTCACTAGGATTTTGTCCACCATGTAACGCTCGTTTTTATGACATGTTTTTTTTATATTTATTCACAACATCTCCAAGTGAGATATTTCTAAACGGCGATTTATTTAGCTATCAGCAGGTAAAAAAATTATAAGAATTCGTTCATTAGAACTCGAGCGTTGTGCGAAAACGTAAATCTACATAAAATACCGTCATTAGGAATGTCCTCAATGTAACGCTACTTTGAATAGCGATAACTTTTGCTTTACTAATCACATCGACACCATTGAGGGCTCATATGAAAGAGCAATCGCAGATCTATCGAATCACATATTTGATTTTAATATAGTTTCAAAACAGACTATAGTCAACGCCATGCTAATGAAAAATGTCTTCAATGTCCATCATGTAACGCATGTAACGCTGTCACAATCAATAGCGTTACACTTGAGACATGTCCATCATGTAACGTAGTTGGGCCTGAACATACCTAGCAGTACGAGTGGCGTTTCTTTTTACAAATTAGGCAGTCAGGGTCAAATTAACAATAGTCGATGGTTTCTGGTTTTCAGTATTTAGTATAAACTACTGTAGTAGTCTCATGAGTTTGTTTACGTTTCTTTATTTCGGTTCTAAAACAGTACTTCTTAATCGTCATGCAATTACAATTGTCAAACGGAATTAAGCGTGTTGTGTCCGGTAAGAACTTCTCGATTGAATTTATAGTGATGGTGTTACACGTGAAGGACATAGAGATTAAGTTAGTGATGGCGTTACACGTGAAGGACTTAGAGATTAAGTTAGTGATGGCGTTACACGTGAAGGACTTAGAGATTAAGTTAGTGATGGCGTTACACGTGAAGGACTTAGTTACACGCGAAGGACTTAGAGATTACGTTAGTGATGGGATGGTGTTACACGTGAAGGACTTAGAGATTAAGTTAGTGATGGCGTTACACGTGAAGTACGTAGAGATTAAGTTAGTGATGGCGTTACACGTGAAGGACTTAGTTACACGTGAAGGACTTAGAGAATACTTTAGTGATGGTTTTAAGGATTCCATTAACTATTTTGTACAATTATTGTTACAATAGTATGTATATTCATATTGTATGTATACAATAATACAAACTAAATAATTTGCTGATTTGAAAAATATTATTTTCAGCCATTGGGTCGATAAATAAATCCGTAAAAAACCCGTATAAATATAAAATAAATCCGTACATGACATTAAAGTGACTGTTGAATTTCTGGTATATATTTTAAATGTCAAATCCTGGATACTGATTGGCTAACAAGTAGCGTTACATTCGAGACAACGAGTTAGATTGTGGGCGTTTTGTGAAATGAAGGCTGCTGATTGGCTAACAAGTAGCGTTACACCAGGGACAAAATGTTACATTGTGGACATTAGTTTTTCGCGAATAAAACCTTACGACTTTACTAAATAAACGGCCCACTAGTGTATTCGAAATCGCCTCATCGAGTGCTCTCGAAATATGTATATATTTATATGGTTTTGACAAAAAAAAATTTGACAATTTTTTCTCAAAATTTTGGCCACTTTTTGTGAGAACAACCCATGGATATTATCACTTGAGAAATGTAACTAATATTTCTTCAAAAAGTATAATCTCGCATTTATACTAAGTGGTGTTCGAAATTTCGAGCAACAACAAGGATGTCTGAAAGTCAATTACTGAGTCTCTCACCATAGAATAGAAAGACAAGACCCCTGGTCTCATCACCAAACTCAAACCCTGCAACGTCATGCCATTTACAAGTGCCATCTGACCGAACTCCCGGTAATTGTGAAAAATATC